>NW_023611249.1:0-100092 GCF_013339725.1 Rhipicephalus microplus | reverse complement strand
TGACGCTTAGTATGTGCACAAATGTTACACCTACAGACACAAGTTGAAGAATCGCAAATGTTTACCTAACCAGTTCTTTGTACTTGCGCAACGATGCAAACTGGAACATGCGTATTAGCAACACCTGAAGCTGATATGAAGCGCTGATGTTCGCGAGGATGCTAGCCCTGGACATGCTACATAAATAAACTTCAGCGCAGTGCTACTAATCACAATTGACGTTAAACCGACGTGACTTCTGTATCAAAGGAGTACATATGCAATGTTTATAAATTGGGAAAAAGCACTGCAACCAATATTGACGCCTCACAAAGATTAGCTGATGATTGATTGATTTGTAGGCTTGAACGTCCCAAAACCACGATATGATTATGAGAGACGCCGTAGTGGAGGGCTCCGAAAATTTTGACCACCTGGGGTTCTTTAACGTGCACCTAAATCTGAGCACACGGGCCTACAACATTTCCGCCTCCATCGGAAATGCAGCCGCCGCAGCCGGGATTCGAACCGGCGCCCTCCGGGTCAGCAGCCGAGTACCTTAGCCACTAGACCACCGCAGTGGGGCTCACGAAGATTAGTCGGGATCAGCCTGGGCGGCACCCGAATGGCCAGCTGCCTGGCGTTCAGTTCGAGATCACGGCTTCACACCGGGGAAGCCGCCTGCAGTTACTTCGAAAGGCAGCTAGGCTGAGCGAGTGCGCAACGGCGGGGCAGAGGTGATGACAGGTAAGCTGCCAGAGCATGATAGAATTGCACAGCTAGAGCAAGAAAACGCGAGACTTACAAAGTTGAATGAGAGGCTATCAGCTGAGTTAACGGAAATAAAAATTCTTCTCACTAAGCTAACCAGCGCGCAATCTTCACAGCCAATGCCTCAGCCAGTTGATGTCCCTGTGGCTGAAAACGTGGGGGACTCGAGAACCAGGAAAAAGAGGACAGTCATGGCATTACACGTGGAAGCAGACCAAACGACCATGTCAGATATGAAAGAGGTGTTTGACACGCTCAGCAAAGTAGTAGCCAATCTTAGCGAGCAGATAGGTAGGCTACAATCAAGCGTGGCGGCACTGGAAGAGCATGGGACTTTGCGCATTACAAAGGTCGAAGCATATCTGCATAACACAGCAAGGCCTCCTCATGCACCAAGCTCACCCCTTCGGCCACCAATACTAGTGGTACCGAACCTGTCGACAGGTGCAGCATCAGATGGCCCTGGCCGCCCATGTAATAACCATGATGGCAGCGCTACGTGAAGCATTTCGTATCTGGCAATGGAACTGTAGAGGTTAACCTTAAAAAGAAGGCAACCCTGCAGCAGTATATCAGGAGCAGCCAAGAAAAGCCTCATATTAATATTATTACAAGAGACCCTTTCACCGCAAGCAACGTTGGCTGGATTCCGGCCTGTAATATGGGATACTGAAGGGAGGGGAGTCTGCACCTTCGTATGCAACAACTAACGCACGTAACCCACGACCTTAAGATAGAAGAAGGCCGGTTGGAACACGTCTTAGTAAAGATCGTGCCGGGTACCAGCAACCGTCAGAGCATTTTCATTCTTAATATACAGCAGTCCAAAGTAACAAAGCAAGGGTTCAAGACGGTTCTAAAGAAAGCTGTTAATATCGCCGGTGAATGTCCACTCGTCATAACAGGTGATTTCAACGCCCCTCATCATACATGGGGTTACAAGTACAACACTGGAAAGGAAATCGACTTTGGCAAGTGCCAGTGACTTGATCTCACCCTAATCACAGACCCCAGCCTACCAACAAGGCTTGGTACATCTTGCTGCAGGGATTCCACCCCGGACCTTACATTTGTAACGAACATCAAGAAGGCCAAGTTGATGAACCTTGCTGTAGACCTAGGGAGTGGACCACTGCATTCTTGCCACTACCTTCTCCGTCGATCGTAAAAAGCAGAGAGAATTCCACTTCACAGACTGGGATAAGTTCAGGAAGATAAGGATGTAAGGGAACAAGATGGCCACAGGACAAGGCTTGGAGCAGTGGGTCAACAGATTAAAAGATGACATCAAATCCGTCTCCTCCACCATTACCACAGATTTCCGGTTGAAAAGAATGGATAGCCGCCTCGCTCGTATTCTTGAGGCAAAGCAAGCACTACTGAACCGTTGGAAGGGTCAGCGCCTGAACCGAAGACTGAGGAAGAAGATAGCTGAGGTAAACAGATCAGTCGAGGAACATTGTCGCGCACTATCGAGGCAGCATGGGACGAAATCTGCAACTCCGTCGATGGTCAGATGCGCAATGGCAAGACATGGAATATGTTAAAGCATCTCCTCAACGAAAACACCACAAAACAAGTCAAAAACATGTTATCGCTCAAATTTTGCATAAAGAGATAGGGCGCACTACAGAACAGCAAGTTGTCCAGCAGCTCGTGCATAAGTACCTCCCATCAAAAGAGGATTGGCACCACCAAGTAGACAGTACGAGGGCACGCCAAATCCAGGTCTTGAGGGCGACTTTAACATCGAGGAGATCAGAAGAGCTTTGCATTGATCTCAACGGCAGGTCGGCCCCTGGCCCGTACGGTATATCAAACAGGCCCTGCGTGACCTTGATGACGATTCAATTCAAACCCTGAGGATATGATCAATTCAGCATGGAAAGAAGGCAGGGTGCCAGAGCAGTGGAAGCTGGCCAGCACGATCCTTATTCCTAAGCCAGGAAAGCCCCCTAACTTGGACAACATGAGGCCAATATCCCTGACATCATGTATCGGCAAGGTCGCAGAACATGCCATACTGCACAAGATAAACAAGTACTTGGAAGATAACGACATATATACACACAATATGGTTGGATTCAGGGCAGGGCTATCCACACAAGATGCATTGAAGCTTATCAAACACCAGGTCATTGACAATGAAACAAGAGACGTTGAGAGCCATTCTGTGCCTAGATCTAGAAAAAGCGCTTGACAACATCCACCACTCATTCATACTCGAAGCAATTTCCAAGCTTGGTCTAGGGAAAGCCTCTATGACTACGTATGGTCCTTTCGTACAGATCTGAAAGCCGTGATGAAGATTGCAGATATCGAGACCGCAGCAATCGAACTAGAAGCAAGGGGCACGCTGCAAGGGGCAGTGATTTCACCAATGCTGTTCAACATTGCCATGATGGACTGCCAAAGAAATTATCGAGCATTGAAGGATTGAAGCACAGCATCTACGCAGATGACATTACCATCTGGTGCACAGGTGGAAGCGAGGGGCAGATTGAGAGCGCTCTGCAAGAGGCGATTGACACCGTAGAAGAGTACCTTCGTCCTTCTAGGCTCAAGTGCTCCTCGAGTAAGTCAGAACTTTTGCTTTATCGGACTGCACGCCGGGGACCGAAGCCCAGGGGATGGAAGCCGTTAAACCAGATAGACATCCATCTCCGTACAAATCAAGGGGATGCCATCCAGAGGGTCGACTCCATCTAAGTCCTGGGAATGCTGATAGAGTCTACCAACGCCAACAGCAAATCTATAGCCAAGTTAACTCGGAACACAGACAGTGCGGTGCACCTCATACGCAGAGTGGCCAACAAAAGAAATGGGATCAAGGAAGACAACCTCATCAGGTTGATGCATGCGTTTGTTCTAAGTCACTTCACATACGAGGCAGCAATGCACAACTGGTCAAGAGCAGAGTCCGAGACACTGAATGTGCTCCTCAGGAAAGTTATCAAGAAGGTCCTGGCCTACCCATACACACCAGCACCGAGCATCTGCTTGAGCTTGGCATACACAACACGCTCGAAGAAATAGGAGAAGCCCAACAGAGAGCACAGTTTGCAAGGTTATCTACTACAAGGTCGGGGGAGAACGATCCTGCAGGAGCTGGTCCAACACCGAATAGCAATCAGACGCAATTACAATGATATCCCTGACAACATCAGGGAGACTATCACGATACTCCTATACCTAGAAACATGCATCCAAAACACAACGTCGGAAGAAGAGTAGCGAGGGCCAGGACTATACTTCGTCATCTCTCAAACGAGGAACGAGGGGTCGTATTGTTGACGCGGCTTCCTACGCCAATGGGAAAGCGTTTGTGGCAGTGGTAGTCGATGGGCTGGCCATGTCGTCAACTCAGCGACGGTCAGGACGAAAGACCCAATCATTGCGGAACAAGTGGTCATCGCCTTAGCACTCAAGATGGATAACATTGAAGTCGTCTACAGTGATTCCATGGCAGCACTACGGGCGTTCGCCAAGAGGACGGTCTGTGAACAAACGCTGAAAATACTGCAAGGCAAGAACATAACACATCATCTTCTGAGTTGGTTCCCAGCTCACCTTGGACAAATCAACGATTCCCTCCCAATCTCAACGAAGCAGCACATGAGGCGGCGCGAGAGCTCTCCAACCGCGCCTCCCCGGGGATGCGTTCTACCGGTGAAGGGGATAACCGGGACATTCTTACAACATATAACGAGCTCACTAAACATTTCTACCTGTCTAGAAGGATTTTCCCTCCACCTCACAAAATCTAACCCGGCCCTAAGCACTTACATTAAGGCTTTTTGCAAACGCGAATGTACTCTACTTTGAAAATGTTACACATCATGTACCCTGATTTATACCCAAGTAATCTTTGTCCACATTGTGGGGAAATAGCTTCATTAAAACACATGCTCTGGCAGTGCACCAAATTCGCTCACTTATCGCACATCACCTCTGCCAGATGGGAGGCGGCAATCCGCAGCTCGTCCTTGGCAGATCAGCTCTGGGCTGTCCACCAAGCCCGTGAGGCGGCTGAGGAGCTTGGCATCTTAGTCCCCACGTGGGAGCTGCCCGCAACACAGTGATCTGTGTTTTGGAGGACCAAATAAAAGTTTATCCAATCCAATCCACTGCGGCTCCCTCTTTTCATGACGGAGTGACGCCGGATGCGCTGAAACGCGCATGCGTCAAAGCAACGCAGTGCGGCATGCGCTTGCGAGTATATGGCAGGACCGGCGCCTGGCGTGGCAACGCCGGCGTGACGTGACGAAATGAACGCCGGCGAGCTGGCGCACCGCGTCACGTCGAAACGTATTGGCGCCTTGACTTTTTTAGCATGTAGTCATATGTTCTCACATGACACGCATCTCGTGATTATCAAGTTTGAACCAGTCACATACCTTCGTCATCCATTAGCGTCACGTAATACCAAATTTGGCGTATATGAAGCTAGCGAAACGGCCGCGAGCGCATCATCTTTGTGGCATGTATAGTCATACTGTTACATGACACGCATGTCAGGATTATCATGTTTGGGTATGTCATTTACCTATGTCGTCCGTTCGCGTCACGTAATACCGAGCTTGGTACATGTGAAGCGAGCGAAACGGCCACGAGCGCATCATGATCGTAGCGTGTAGTCATATTGTTACATGACACGCATCTCATGTTTATCATGTTTGCAGCAGTATAATACCTTCGTCATCCACTCACGTCCCGTAATACCATATCTGGTATAAGTGAAGCTAGCGAAACGGCCGCCAGCGCATCATCCCCGTGGTGTGTGGTCATGTTGTCGCATGACACGCATCTCATGATTATCACGTTTGCACCAGTCACATACCTTCATCATCCATTCACGTACTGTAATGCCAAATTTGGTATATGTGACGCTAGCGAAACGGCCGCAAGCGCATCATGAGCATGGCATGTAGTCATGCTTTTACATATGACACGCATGTGTTAGCCATGCAATCACGCAATACTATACCAGTTTTGCAACGTGCCGTTTGAACGAAACCACCGCAAGAGCTGCAGGACCACGAAATGTAAATCATTACAATTACCACCTACATGTCGTGATTTTCATGTTATGACTAGTCAAATATGTTCTTCATACAGTTATGGCACGCCATACCAAGTTTGGTATCGATACCATTATCGAAACGGCTAGGAGAGCCTGAAGCCATAAGCGGCTGGCTGGCTAGATAGATAGATAGATAGATAGATAGATAGATAGATAGATAGATAGATAGATAGATAGATAGATAGATAGATAGATAGATAGATAGATAGATAGATAGATAGATAGATAGATAGATAGATAGATAGATAGATACGTTCAAGGTCGCCGAATTTCGCTAAGAAATGCTAAGCATTCAAAAAGACCAGTACGCCCATCTATCGGCCGTTGGTTGATTTGAACATGGCGCGCTCGGTTGTTACAGAGGTCGCCGAAAGAGGCCGTGGCTGGTCCACGCGCGTGCGTGCAATCACGTTGAGAAAACTGCGTATTCGAAGAAAAAAAAAGAAAAAAAAAGTTCAATGTCACGAGGCGTGATTGACGTTTTTGTTTCCCCTCCTATCTCTCCCTGCTCAGCTTCGAGCGATTTCGTCGGGACGAAAGCTGAGAGAATGTGATTGCACGCGTGACAAATCTTGGTAACTCCGCTCATACTGGCAGAATTGGTAAAATTTTTGCAGCGTTCAATTTGTGAGGTATTAGTCTTTTCCAGTGAAGTAATTCCATGGTTACTCAAAAAGGTGTTTCAGGGCCCCTTTAAAAGATGACTGGTAAGGGAGGGAAGATGTTTGTAGGGCACTCAATCGTGACCTGAAATGTCTCAGAGTTTACGGTTGCGTGTTGGCGTAACATGGGGGTGGCACACCGGGCGCGGACTCCTCCCTAAACATTTTCTGTCATGGGATGCAGAGCACGAGAACTTGAGGAGGCTGAAACTTCGTTTTCACAGGCTACGATTACGTGATTGCGCTATTCGCGGCGAGATCGGGCTATAGGAAGCAGCACCATGACTGCGTTAGTGTGGATAGGTGGTCCACGGCGCACATACAATTGTACGCAGGGGCGCTTTATACAAGGCGATGGCAGTCGATTTTCGCCGAATAATGCGTGTTGAGTGCGGCATTATGGTGATATATACAAGCTACCCTGTCAAATCAGTGCGCAACACCGGCCTGACATTTCTATTATGTGTGAGAGCAGGGCCATCGATGGGCCGCTGGCATTCGGTCACAGTCGTGTTTTTCATGGGGTGTGATCTTTTTCTTCCTTTATTCTTACGTGACTAACCTATTGTGTTTTGTATAATCAACGATGTAAATGCTGTTTTTTTACTGAGATATTCACTACTTAATCTAGCGGCTGCGAAAAAAAATGAAGGTCTGTATTTCTGCCTAATTAGAGGTCGAATAACTTCGCACAGTTTGATTTTATGTTTTCAAGGATACGTGTGCCGCTATCAAAATGGGTGGCTTGATGCTTTGTTTTTTTTTATTATTATTAAACGGCCTTTGCATACGCTTGTTTATGTTTTGTAGCAACTGAAAGGACTTCGATATCGCGGATACTTAACAAGACGGCATCGCATATATTCTGAATTCAGAACTCGTAAGTTAGTACTTCTTTCTTTTAGGACGACAACAAACGCGCTATGTGATGTGCTTGATCGACAAAGTACACCCGCATTCAACTGATTTGCGCTGTTGACGGTGCAATAATTAGACCTAATGACATACCGAGAAGTGCACGCACTCACGTATTAGAATGCACCGCAGACTCAGGTGGCTAAATGCTTGTGTATATTGTATAGGCATGCGTACAAGCAGTTTAAACTGCCCTAAAACAACGGAATAAACTGTGTTCTGAATACGTGAATAACTCGCGCACACGACGAACATGGTGTGTCTAGCAGACGACGCAAGAAGCGACCTACACGCCGATGTTTCTTCCAGTCGCCGCTATGTGCCGACTCTGTCCAATCTGGCAGTCAATAATAGTCGGAGCCGGTCCGCATTGCCTTCTCAATCTATGGCCGGCTTTCGCTTCTCGGTAGACAGGTAAACAGTTCCAAAAAGAAGGGAGTGTGTGTGCTCCTGTAAATTAGCGCTTTCAAGCTATCACAGAGTGCATATTGCATGGTACAGCTGCGAAGTTTCTTCTACAACATAATTCCTCCTTTTGCGACTTGGCGAGGTACCAGCTACACGTCCGTAAAGCAACGCGTGCACCTGCGCAGCTGTACACGTTGTTGAGGCAGTTGTTTATTAGGATAATTGGTTTTGGTTGTGTGCTTTGAAATTGAGAGGGAGCTTCAAACCAGCCACAGGTTACGAAAGTCGCTTGTTTTGACGCTTGGCTTGATTTTGCACTTCTGCCCCGAAATTTACATGTGCTAATATACTCCTCGCACTGCACAAAATTTATATAGCGTTATTTTAAAGGAAATTCCGGGTATGAATTCTGTGCTAGAACAAAATGGTGGCTACTTAGACTGGTTGGTGTTGCTAGTCTAAAAAAAAATATACTTCCTAAGTGTGCACAATATTTCGGAAAAGAATTAGGATAGGACAGAACGCACTGTGGTGGAACACCACCTTACCACGCAGAAGTCTTCAGTTCAGTTCCCATTTGAATCGAAATTATTTATTTATTTGAATATTCGCCTGTAAAGTTATCGCTCACGAAAAATGCTGATGCTTTGCACACAACCATCGACACCAACACCGGAATTCACGCGAAACGAGCTCTTTAACGCTATTGCGTCAAAATGATGCCCAACCACACTTGCCGTTAAGGCTCTCATTTATATGAAAGAGATGTTGTGATTTAGATTAAGATCATTTAGATGAATGACATTGCTCTGAAAAACATAGCAATGTGTGGGAGCAATATAGCATGGTGGTTTGGACATAAGCTCAAGGCATAATAATAATATCTGAGGTTTTACGTCTCAAAACTACCATATGGTTTTGAGGGACGCCGTAGTGGAGGGCTCCGGAAATTTTGACCATGTGGTGTCCTTTAACGGGCCTTATCATCGCACAAAACACGGGCCTCTACTATTCCGCCTTCATTGAAATGCGACCGCCAAGGCCGGAATCGAACTCACGACTTCGGGTCGGCAGCCGAGCACCCAGGCCATTGTTCCAATGAGGAGACAAGCTGAAGGCATGAATGAGAGATTGGAATTTTGCTTACAAGACGAAATCCGCTTAAATTTCAATGTTCTTCAATGGAGGTCTGATTTTTGTCTCTTTATCTGTGACGTTGCCCCCTCGTCCTCCTTCCCTCGCTGGTTATGTTAGTCTTGTAGCACTATAGTGGAATAGCTTCAATACGTTTCTGCGAAATTACACTCATCAGGATGTTGTGTTTTCTTGTTTTCTTTTTCTTTTTTTCCCGATCAACGTCCCAACGGAAGCAATGTGTTTTCACGGGAGGTGCGATCGGGTTTTCAACAGAAGCTCGATGATCGAACTGCAAACGTGGGCTTTTACTGCCGTCTTATAAGTGCACGCCTCACCATATTGCAGTGTGCAGGCTTAATAGTATTCCACCGAGCTAAGAACAACGCGTTACACGCATTTGCTCATGCAGATCCTGCACCTGAGAATGGATTTTTTTTTAATGTGAAACATTTCTTAGCGAACTTCGGAGACTTTGAGCATATATCTATCTATCTAGCCGCTTACGTTTGGGTGCTCTCGTGGTCACTCCCTTAACTTGGCAGGAGCCAAAATTAGAATGGGAGGGCAGGATGGTTTGACGAATGTGACGTGGTGGTCAAAACATGAATAATGTCATAATCCCGTCACGTACGTCGTCAAACGCTTCCCGCCAGACAGTGGCAAATACCCACGGGCGGGTATGTGCCGCTGGTATGCGGGTATCTTCCACAGGTGATCGACACTTAGTATTTACCCAGGAACGACGAGAACACACATGGGTGATTTTAAGGTGTGAGCGTTATGAAATACCCGACATAGGTAGCGTTGACCCGACGAATGCAAAGAATAAATGTCATGATCCGAGCTGGAACGAAACAAGAGAATTCTGCGTGGCAATGAAGCATTTTACCACAGAGCAAGCCGCCCTTCTCAGTGAGGCCCTCGAAGACCAGGTGTGGGCCATCCAGCGGGCCAGGGCCGTCGCCGAGGACCTCAAAAGATGTTCCTTGAACGATGTGTCCCTGGCAGCCTAGCCCCGGGCACAGCAACAACCGTTGGGCAAATAAAGTTTATTCAACAACATCAACTACGCCAGGTCTCGGAACTAATTTTCAAATAGACGCTGATCTTTGTGAAACGTATTTAGTGGTTGCAGTGATGCATGCCTATACGTAATTTTATAAACATTACATATGTACTCTTTTCATGCAGCTGTCACGTCGGGTTAAGGTCAATTATAGTTAGTTGCCACGCGCTGAAGGTGATTTATGTAGCAGTGTCTAGGGCCAGCATTCTCGCGAGCATCAGCGCTTCATATCACTATCTGGTGTTGCTAATACACATGTTCCAGATGGCATCGTTCCGCAAGTACAAACAACTGGTTATATAAACATATGCAACTCTACGACATATGTCTGTGCGTGCAGCATTTGTGCATATATTTAGCGTCATTTCATGACGTGTCGTCCAATGAAAAATTGCAACACGGTCACCTTCCTTCAGCATGCTTCGCATAACGTTGATTCCCAGGTATACATGGGATCTGCCGAATGTTTGTTACTTGAAGTTCTGCAACAGTTTAGAATTACAAAGAACTCAGCTTGTTGGTAAGTCTTCGTTGTAAATAAACAGGGAGTGCAAACACAGACACGAAAATGAAGCCAAGACGCTACAAACACCGACTAATAACTGCAAAGGTGCAAAACGGTGGGAAAGATAGAGGGCGCAAAGCTCATGTTCATGATCACTCGCCCTGTTTTTTGGAAAAAAATTCCTTAACAAAAATGACACCAGGACATTTTTACAGGGTGAAGGAAGGGGGAACACGCAAAAGATCGGGATCATTCCATTTCGAGGAACGTACTGGAAGTATGAAAGTTGAGTGTTATTGCTAAATGTCTGTTAAAACAGTGCCTATAATAAACAAGAGCTCCAAATAATGCGTTATCGGAGCACTTATTACCACATGAACCTTTATGATGTAGTTCGACACTGAATGCGTTTATTTTCGCACTATCTGGGGTTTGCTGTGGTGAAATTTCATTACCCGAAAAGGGCTCCTTAAGGGCGCTCGGCTAGGCGCCGGGCATCTCCCACGTCGGGACACGGAGCCTGAAGCTCTCCGCCACTTCGCGGGCCTCCTGGACAGCCCGAAGTTGGTCTGCTGGAGAAGGGGCTTGCTGTGAATAGCGCTATGATCGCATCATATGCATGACGCCTTCATTTTGTAAGGGAATAGGAGTTGACATTAAGGCATGCGTATGTTGCTTATTTCTCAGTGAAGACAATCCCCGCTGGGTGGATTCATCGTACGCCAATGCCACGTTGTGCAGGTGCATGTGATGGGTGGTTGGAGCGAGAAAGAGTTAAGGAAATAACATCTTTGGTGAGCGAGCAGACTGATCGCAGGAATGGTTCTCGTATCACGGGAATTTATGTGCCCTCTTTTACCACCTCAATTTGGTCAAGCAAGCGATAGCTGTACAGCAAATATCCCTCTTCTCCTGATGAGGGGCAGAGAATACAGATCTAATTTTTTTCGGCAGGTCGGGATTGTTTTGCATCATCGGAGTATCTGAGGGAGTGTTCCTTGGCGGTGTCGGCAGTACTTGCGTTTTTCGGCGTACTGATTCGAGAAGAGGAGATGTATAGCGTCGTGAAGTGAGGTAACGGGTTGGATTGCAAGAGTTTGAAATGGCCAGACCCACCAGTAATTTGTCGAGCTGAAATACACAGCAGAAACTATAGCTTGATATCACACGTTCTGTCACGATGTTCGATATTTTTCCGAGTAGTATTTCAAGCAAGTTGACCTGATGGTGTGATGACGTGCGTAAACGTGTTGCGTGTGCTTGTAGCTTGACCGTGTGTATATGTGTGACTGCAATTTTATCTGAACTATGCTGTCAAGTGCGGAGCAAAGAGTCCTTGATGGGCCCTGGCTTTCATATCATGTCGTCGCTTAGCGTTACTCTGGAAGTACGAAAATAGGTCCCAAGAAGGCGCCACTAAACCTTAAATGAGGGCTTCCTGTACCTATAAGGACGCCAAGCAGGCTGCACGTTGTTATGCCAGCGAGTCCTCGTCAAACGACCGTGCCTCTGAAAAAGGCAATCTGGGTCAAGGCCAGCCCGCAGTCGGCCTGGCGCGATCAACTCGACGGAGTGAACACGCGCGGCGCCTCCCTGGCCCACGTGCACTGAGTCAGCTGCGCGCGTGACAGCGAGCCGGCGTCCGCGTGTCTGGTGGTCTGACGCATGGCGCGGCGACCCCCATTGGCGGAATCTGCCCTGACGACCAGCGGCGCTTCTGATTGGACATTTTGGTTGGACCCGGTGTAAATAAAAGAAGCCCTGCGGCGCGTCGCGATCGGAGGTCCTAGGAGAGGAGTCCCCGTGTCGGAGTGCCGACATGTGTGTGAGTCAGCGGTCTTAGGCGAAAGGCTGACCTATGTGTTAGAGTGGAGAGCTCGGCTCTTCGAGTCTCTGTCGGCCCCAGTGCCGAAATTGTAACGCCTCTGTATATATGCTGTACATAAACCTTGTTTAACTCACTGTCGTCTCGTCCGCTCGTCTTATCGGCTCTGCGCAGAAGCAGTCGCGAGCTGAGATACATACGCTACCAAACGGCTGGTGACCTTCCCGGCGGAGTTGAAAGCAGTGGCGCCTTGGGACCGTGTTGGCATCGCCGTCTTTCGCAACAGAGGTGGCTTCGGTGGGATCGGTCCGTCGTTCGCAACAGTGGTGGCTTCGGTGGGATCGGTCCGCCTTCGCAACAACGTGTGGAATACCAGTGCTTGCTGGCTTGTGAACGCCAGCATCACCGAAGAGGTAATTCGTATGACGCTTGAACGACGTATAGCCTAGTGTTACAACAAACCCCCTTGGTTACAAATAGGAAGAAACAAGAGGATACAAAAAATTGGCAGCATATCAACGGAGTGAATGATGGAGAGTGGGGCGAAGCATTCGTCCGTCCATTCGTTCTTGCTTCCGTCCGTCCATGCGTCCGTCTGTGTGACCATCCGTGCGTTCACCTATGCATCCGCCCCTGCGTCCATTCATGCGTCCATCCATGCATCTGTCTGTGTGTCTGCCCATCTATTCAACACTTGAAGTACCACAATCTCGCATCTTTTTTATCATATATATTCCTCATATAGAAGCACCGCCATTCAGCGGACATTCCAAGGACTAAACGAGTGGTGGCACACGCACACTTTCTTACGGCTTGCGCTTTGGGTCTACTTCCCACCTTTAACCACCTCGAGTTCATGGTATATACTAGTTTACTGTATTCATGGCACTGCGGCCAAACGCTCGCTAAACCTTTCTAAAACCAAGGATGTTACGCTCAGCGAGTATAAAGTAGCAACCTTTTCCTGTCAAATAGTGCTCAATGTACATGTCAATGGCTGCTAATGGGAATCGCAGCGTGCGCGTTAACTAAAAGCTGAATGCTCCTGTCTCTCATTTCATATTAGCAGCCATTGGCATGTACAATGAGCACTATTTTTCATTGTTCAACAACACACAGAAGAAATCCCTCACTGGCACCACCTTGAAGGTCAAAATGTTACACTTGTTACACACTACTACAACTGCTACGAGAGACGAACACGTGCCGCTATAAGGATCTTCGCTCCTAAAGAGAATGTCGTGGCGTTTTTTCTGTCTCTTTTTGTTCCTTCTTTGTTGTAACCTTGCGCCACGTCTTCCGAATAACGATGCGTCAACTGGCCCAGCATCACGTACTATTAATTTGTATGCCCCGGCCAGCGAAAAGACGGCGAAATACCAGCGTCGGGGGTTAGACCACGGTGTAAGAAGTAGTAGCTTAGGTGATTGAACGGCGCGCGCTGGGCGAGGGCCACTGCGGCACGCTTAGAGTTCTCCTTTCTCCGCTCGTCAAGAGAGGGCGCTAGAAACTTGTGCCCGCTCACTCGCTTCGCGCTCTCAGACAGCACTAGCCGTTTGCAGCTTTGTTCACGGCACGTTGTTGCTGCTCGCCGGGTGTTGTCAAAGCATTGTTCATTTGTCTGCCAGGTAGCTCCCAACCTTCGAACTTTTTCATGAGCCTGCATAATGGGAAAGTGCTTCGTACCGTTTTGTAACACCGGTTACAAGTCTTGCAAAGAAAAGTTCTCGCTTTTCAAGCCGCCGAACGATGAAGCAAGACTGGAAGCATGGAGACGAGCCATTCCTCGTAAGGACCGCGTGCTCCAAAGAACGGATCGCGTTTGTGAGAAGCATTTCGCTTCCCGTTTTATCCTGAAGACGTGGTCTGCGGGAATTGACGGCCATGTGCTGATGTCTGGAACAAGAAGAGCGGGCCTTTCAAAAGACGCTGTGCCGTCAATTTTCGAAGGGGCGCCAAGCTACCTGTCCAGAAAGATTAAAAGCCCTCGAAAGCAAGTGAAACGGCTAGCGCTTCCTGTGGCTGCTTCGGTGAGTAGCTGTAACAACAATAGCAGCAACTTGCCAACGACAGCTAGCCACATAGAAGTCTCCCCAGCGGACAATATGGAAACGTCGTCTGACGACAGCTGTTGTGTGACTAAGACTGGTGAGAGTAACTCATGTGACTCAGTGTTCGAACGGCTTTTCAGTGCAGTATCTTGCGTTAGCCTGCCACAGCCATCATGGGCGGCGCATCTCATCAACTTAGCTGGAGTGAGGGACGTCGTGTTTATTGACGCTGCGGTTGCGCATAGGACAAGCGACGGATCGTCGGTGCTGTTTAACAGGAAGGCTCTGCATGTCAAAAGCAACATGGAAGTCCAAGTCTACATCTTAGACAAGTTGATCGACTCTGCTGCAATAGGGGTAAGTCCCTTCGCCACATCTGCCCTTGAAGTTGAATCCATGCTCAAAGTTGTTGACGGCATAGATGTGTGTAGGGGAGGGCCTAGTTTAAAGGACTTCCCTGATGTGTCCCCTGAATGTGCCTTTGTGGACTGTCAAAAAAGCTGGAGACACAACAAATGTCTCTTGGTGACACCTGGAGGTGCTATCTGTCGCCTGTGTTCGGGCCTCGTTGACACCCTTAGAATACATGCTGATCGCCGAGCTGCGCGAGCCAAGCAGGGAATACCTCTCAAGCGTTTCAGGTTATCGGTGGTGCCCACCCAACAACAGAAGCTTTCTGCTTTGCGGCATGCACGATCAGCTGTTCAGCGGTCACGAGCACGACTGGCCAAGCGCAACAAGCTGTTATTGGAGCAGTTGCAAGCAGCGATGAAAGAGCTAACAGATTTGCAGGAGCAAGATATCAAGGAGAAGCTAAAGGGATTTGATATACCGCCAGCACAGCTTCTTTTGATAGAAGAATGTGTATCAGTCGCAAGGTGCGCATCAAAAACAAGCAGGCGATACACAGACGATTGGATCTTGTTGTGCCTCTTGCTGCACATACGGAGCCCGGCCACCTACTCTTTCTTGAGAAACAACGATATACTGCCTTTGCCGTGCGTTACCACAGTGCGAAAGTACATAAGCATGGTTGGTCCGAAGTGCGGTTTCGACGACAACTTCTTCAAAGCCCTCAAGATAAAAGTTGCCGGAAAGACCGCATTCCAGCGGCGGGGAATCCTGATCTTGGACGAAATTCAAGTAAGAAAGGAAATGGCTGTCAACTCGCAGACAATGACGTACACTGGCCTTGTTGATCAAGGAGAGAAAAATAATCAGAGCAAGGAACTCGCAGATCATGGCCTCGTCTTTGCATTTGCTCCGTTTGGTGAAACCTACCTACAGCCAGTAGCCGTGTTTGCGTCAAAAGGACCAACTAAGGGGACGCTGCTTTCGCAACTCCTGATCCAGTGCATCGTGCACCTAGAAAAAGCCGGCTTGTTCGTAGACGGAGTAGTGTGTGATGGTGCATCCACCAATCGCGCGATGTGGAAGCAGCTCGGCATTACTGGTGCACTTGGCCACGTCCGTAATTCCTTTGAGCACCCAATGGACAGCTCTAGAAATGTTTATGTGCTGTCTGATACGCCTCACATTTTCAAGTGCATCAGAAACAGGCTACTGGACAAGAAGGTTCTTAAAAAAGACGGCAAACTGATAAAATGGTCGTGCTACGATGCCCTGTACGTTGCAGACAACGAGAACAAAGCAGAGCTAAAGGTGTGCCCTAAAATAACATTCAACCACATCAACCCTTCCAAAATGCTGAGGATGAGGGTGAAGCTTGCCACGCAGATATTTAGCAACTCCGTAGCCAAAGGTATTCTTTTCTATGCAAAGAGAGGCGCGTCTCGTCTGACCAATGTTGAGCCGACGGTCGAGTTCACACTTTTTTTAAATGACCTGTTTGACGCTTTAAACCGACGTTTTCCAGCAGAAGGCTTAAAACTAGAAGGCAGAGATTTTTGTGTTTTAGAATCTGCATCCGCGTGGCTGGACTCATGGGAGCAACAGGTCGTGAGCGGGGAAATTCATAAGGACCTTTTTCTGACGCAGTCGACTGCAGAAGGCCTACGCGTAACCCTGAAATCAGTGCGGGAGCTGTCAATTTACCTGCTGAAGGACTGTGACTTCAAGTATGTATTGACGGCGAAGATGAACCAAGACCCGCTGGAGCGCTTCTTTGGAATAATCAGGCAAGCTGGTGGGCAAAATGAGCACCCGACGTTTCCCACGTTCCTACAGCTGTACCGTATGCTCAGCTTATATTCTTTGGTAAAACCACCAAAGTTTGGGAATTGCACGCTGCCTGATAAAAGACAAGCAGCCGTTGTGACTTTGTCTGATATCAGGGAAATATATAAAGGTTCTGCCGCGCAACGCACAGGAAAGTTGGATGAACTAAAGCGAAAGCTTGACGGGCTCATCGACGAAGGAAGCTGGGAGTGCGATGATGTCTTCGATTTCGACGACCCTGACACAGACGCAACAGTAGTTGAGTGCATTGTCTACTACGTTACAGGTTTTGTGTCCAGAAAACTTCGCAATGGAACAACCTGTTCCATTTGCAAGAACGCTCTTCAAGGAAAACAAGGTCTCGCAAGCGTGCCCGAAGCTGATCTCGTGAACTGTAAAACCCGGGGCTGGCTCACGCATCCAAATATGCACCTCTTTGACTTTTTCAAGTACACCGAGGAACAGTTTGCCAAGTATGCAGGGGACAGGGATGCATACGACAAAACTACTGATGCCGTGTTGGAGAATTTCCACTTCACATTTCCTTGCGGTACGCACAAAGAAGAAATGCTTGCGAAGTTGCTACACTACTATATCTGCCTACGTATGCGTCAGTACTGTAGGCAATTGAAGAATAGACATGAAAAAAAGAGCCACGACTTGCGAAAAATGGCAAAGCTTGTGTGAGCACGACCGCTACACGGACTCAATGCGACTTTCTTTGCTTATATGCGTTTCATGAACTTCTTTTATCGGACATATTGTGTGTCCTCTTGTGTGATCGATTTCATGTCTGAAAATTCTAAAAGTCAGTAAATAAATGGTATATGTGTCCTGATGTGAAGTTATGCTACGTATTGTCACGTAGTGATGACGGCAGTCCGACGGTCAGGAAGAGAACCAAAACGCTTCTAAAAGAAAGTGTTCATTAGGCGGACTAGCGCCAACTAAGAACCGTACAACTCGGGGCCGGCGACAGCAACAAACGTGCACGGCGGTCGTCGAAGAACAGAGTGCTTGGTGCTTTAGGCCGTGCTCAATTTAAAAGCCGTAAAAAACTTTCGAGATAAGCGCCCGCAAGTAACGACAAGAATGTGGAACAATGTCGAAGACACTGTTCCAGTTTCTTGTAGTTACTTTTAGGACATCTCGTATCGCGCACAAAAGTGATAAAGTCTTGTGGCGGTAACTTTCAACGCGAACGATCCATGGCCTATCCCCCGAGGTGCGTTGCACCATAGGTCAGAGGAACACGTACAAAACAAACAGTACAAAGCTTTCGCGGCAATATAAGCGGAATAGCAAGGAGAGATGCCCCTGGCTTTTGAACCAGTGGCGCCAGGTACAGCTGATGAAAAAACAGCACATACGTCACTAAAAAAAAACAAAAAAAAAACGTTAAGTTGTGTAATCATGCGATTGCGACAAAGCGTGGTCGCACCAGAACCTGTTCCATGATGCCATAGCTTAATGTCGATTCCAACGTACTGCTCAGGCCTCGGTTTACGTTATTAAGAAAAATTAATCAGTTATATGCAGTCTCCAGCCAAAGTGAACCGCACATCGCCAATCGTTCCTGGGCAACCCATTGTGAACAATAAGTCAACGACTAGGCCTCATAATACGTAAAAACCGCTCGTAGGTCCTTGACAGCGCTTCGGTTGCCCTCGGCAGAGCGGTCCTACACCGCGAACGGGACGCAAGCGCACGGCATGCGGGAGGCAGAGCCAAAGGGCATTAGAGTGCCTCGATGCGCGCGAGCGCGCGGGCATCAAGGCACCCTAAAGGGCATTAGTTTCGCGCGCCATCTGTTGGCGCTATCTGGAAGCAGAACCTTACCGCGGCGCGCCCAGCGAGCGCGCTCGCTCACCTAAGCTACTTCTTACACCGTGGGTTAGACACAGATCTATACGGAAGAAAGAAGCACTCGCTTCCGGCAGACTCGGGTGAATGCCAAGTACCTACAAAAGTTGGCGATGCCGGAGCTTCGGCTCGGATGGACAATCCAAGCGTCAATATAGGCAAACGACTCCTCAGCTCTTTTAAGCAGATTATAAAGTTTAATGTTCTGAAACTGGCTGGAGTTTCTGTTCTGACACTGCACTGCACTTTGTGTGATCTTTAGTGTCGTTCCATAAATGTAGCGGTATACCATATTTATCATGGCTGTACGACTTATAAGCAACCTGACATTAAGGACGATTGGTGCGTCTAGCTATTGGCGTCGCTGTCTTCATTGATTATTAATTCTGAGAATAGCGATAGCCGAGCACATTATAAAAGTGGCAAAACCTTCTAAACGACTTATGTGAAGAATGCACGTGCCTCAATTCCGATTGCCCCTCAACGAAATTTTTATATTTCGCTTTATCGACGGCGTGGTATACCAAGCTGCTCAGAGCGACACACTGTATTATTTTCCTTGTGTTTCCATAGGCATCAGTTCACTCGCACTTTTCAGCGTTCACTCCGTATATCGCGAACGCATATAGATGTATACGGTTTCAGCATAGCCAAAGGGAAAGGGCCAATAGCCATCACTGCGCGATATAGCTGAGCTAAAGATATCCCAGGAATAGCGAGATATCAATCGTAAAGTAAAGATGACAAAAGTTAAAGCATAGAGAGAATGAAAATATGAGCAAAATAAATATAATCTGTTCGTGATTTTTTAAACCTTTTTGCTAAAGGGTACACATGTCATTGTAACAAATGTCGACCTTTTTTTGGACGAATCCTCGTGATTTGATTCACCCGTGCCAAGGAGCGGTCATGCCAGCTACATGAACGGTGGCGTTTTCGCAGGTCTGATCGCCGACAGCCCCAGCTCTTTTCTTTTTCTGCGCCCGTAAGAAGTGCGGTTTTGAGCGGTTTCGCGGCGACACTATGGTATCACTTGCAGCCCTTGAATATGGCAAGGTGAGAGCCCTCGCTCTTCTTTTCCTCAGTGTGATTAGGCTTAGGGCACGTCCACCGCAGTTATATGTGACACAGCTGCACGCCAAAGTTTAGGGGCGTTGAACCCGAAGGTCGCGAGAATTGATTCCGGCCGTGGCGGCCGCATTTTCACGGGCGGTGAAAATACTTGAGGTCCGTGTTCTTAGATTTAGGTGCACGTTAAACAAGCGTGGGGGGATCGAATTTCCTGAACAATCAGCTACAGCCTCCCGCATAATCATATGATGGTTTTCGAATGTACAACGTCAGCAATTATTTAAAGTTCAGGTGTGCATAGACGGGTAATTAACGCTGCAGCAACACGCAACACATTCTGCAAGTGAAGTATAACGTTACCTCTTGGCGGTACTACTGGTGGCACAGTGGCAAAGAAGATGTCGAAGATGCGAATAGGGTTTGCTGCGATTTAGTGATAACGTGCTATAGCGCGTCGTCCGCGCTTGCTGAATGCCTCGCTAATGCTGTCTGATAGAAGTGCGAAAACAAGCGTTCTTTGCTTCGGAATATCCCGCTTCAGTTTGATCGAAAAGGGGTTTTTCACTCTCGAGTCTAATTACTACACAACACTGCGCCAATAATATGTGGACTGAAAATGTTGGAAAAGATTGTATGGGTGTTACTTAGGCTTATATATTTCTGTATATAAAGGCTTACAGACGTGGGAAATGGCAACCTCTATCGGCATGGGCAACGTGATGCAACCAAGTTACTATAGGTGCGTCTTGGTCGCCTTTACCCTGATAGGATTTGGTGCATGCAGCTATCTATATCGCCGGCAGCAGCAGCGTCCTGCCCTTACTGAATAATAAATAGGTGGAAAGTACAATCATAACCAGCGAAAAATGCTCGTTATTAAGAAGGACTCTCGGTTCTCTACAGCAAATACCACTGGAGCGCTCTGGTAAAGTTGCGGTATCGCACTATGAATCGCCTAGTTTCGAAGCAATATGAATAATTTACCATGCCGATCTATGTGTTTCTAGTATGCAGTTAGTAGGCGGTGTTCAAATATCCTGTAAAGCACTACGTGTTTTGTGGTGCTATAGTACGATTGTATAGCGGATTGCTCCATGAAGTAAATCTCTTCTGTAGATAAGCGGGAGTTTTTTTATTATTATAGTTCTTTCTCGACGGCCGCCGTCACCGCTGCCGAAAGATGGCACCGCGTCAATATGTCCCCAAACCTTGGGGATCCATCCAACACCACCTAGACTATTGTCTAGGTGGTGTTGATCCATCGAACTCCTTGCCCTGGAAGTTATCAAACTTAAGACCTTCATTGCGCATTTTGTTTAAACCTCCTCGGTATGTCCGAGGATTTATACGATGCCGCTGACGCCAGTCGTACAGTTACATCACGACTCATGCCTTTTTGTCCCATGGTATACCAGTGGCAGGTGAGATCAGGCCCTTACCTAGGAATTTTTAGATGCGGAGCATCTTATACTCGCGCCTTGTAGTGCGCCGTCCGCACCGCTTCTCGAACATTCGACAGCTGACGCGCGCGCATGCGCCGTCGCGCCGTCGCCCACTCTTCCACCATCTGTGCATCCCTTCCTCCTCTACACACCGCGCGCGCTTCACTCCTCCACCATCTGTGCACCCTTCCTCCTCTACACACCGCGTTCGACATCTACAATTCTCCTGATTCTCCAGTGGACGCGCATGTGGCGTCGCGCTTCGAGAACATTCAACAGCTGACAGTGCATGCGCCGTCGTGCTGTATATATACTCAAGGTCGGCGCTCGCTCGCTCAGTTGCCGCTCGTCGGTTGGTTTGTACGGCGCGTCGACATCCAAGGTCGCGGTGAAATGAATTCCAACGAATCCACAAACACAATGATCGACGTCCCTTCGACCAGCGCCGCCCTTTCGCATACGTGTGTACGTGTTCACTCATTTAACACCCCCTCCTACAACCACGTTAACCAATTTAGCCATCGACCCAAGTAAGTCGCAATTTAACACCCCATTTCACAACCACGTTAACCAATTTAGCCATCGACCCAAGTAAGTCGCACTTTAACACCCCGTTAACCAATTATATGGTCCGCATCCATCCTCCTTAGTGTTCCCCCGAGGGAAGCTGCGGGCAATTTTTTTCGGTTGGTGGAGGAGGGCACTTGTTGAATGACTTGAAAAGTACTTACTTGCATTATTCATTCTCGGAAAAACATCCTTCGCCATCTGAATTTCAAAAGGGGGGTGGGGGGGGGGCTAAGGCCTTCTTTTTTAATACGGGACTTGGCCAGATATGCTTGTATGTTACCAATGCCGCTTCTCTGGCCTGTCTTCCCGAACTTGTCGATATACGTGACCAATTGGTCACGGGCTATTTCCACCTGTTCAAGCTGCTATGGCTTATCTAGGCTTGTCAATGGCATGCGCCTACTCAACGAAAGCTATCTACGATATACTCCTAGATAAGTATGCCTACATCACTCTCGAATATCATTCACCGTGTCTTACTGCCTACATAAGCGTTGGCATACGCGTTCATATAGGGTGATCCGAGCCACCTTACAGGAACTTACCTAAGCATGTCTGGTAACCTTCCCGCAGCACCCGCTTACGCATTTTTCCGCGAATGCTCAAGGACGGACACTCCGGGTATAAAAGCTCGCCGGTGTACCACACGAGCCCTTGCACTTCCGTGTGGTTCAGAAGGCTCTGATTGTTTGACACACCGAGAGAAAGCTGTATTACGGAGACATCATATAGCAATTACACTTACCTGGTCTGTGACCACTAGCTGGGCGCAACCCGTACCATGGTCCCTATGGTGCATTGGGCAACTTTTGTGACGCACAAAGCGCAATATGACAGTGACACATTTGCTGTGGAATGGCCAAGATTGACGTGTACATGTAAACAGTCTTCGCCAACCTCGTTCAACAGGCGTGCCGGACCACGTTACACTTATCGTTGGGCTTGTGGAAGGTTCCACCGTTCACTATGCGACTTTATGGACGAAACAAATTTACATGTGCCTGTGTGAAATTGCGTACTGCTGCGCTCAAACGCAAGCTTCTGAAATTAAAAAAAAAGGAAATCTCACACTAATGCATCAGAGTGTTATTTAGGAGGTAAGTATGATAAAACATACCAAATGACCATCGTCTTGTTGTTGGTGGTGTTGTTGTATAATGTATCTCTGCTTCGAATCATTTGTCTTGGATTGGGGCGTCTCACTTACGTATCCTGCATGCGCGCGTCAGCACTGATGCCCTCCTTCGTGCCTCTATGCTCGAACTAATTCAGTTTATTGTTTACATAGTTACTGAATCTTTAACCCATTCTGCATGCATGAGCTTCGCGGTGTTGCACTTCACATTTTATGTAGTGCAGCCACATGACTATATGGCTTCTTTGATGAGCGAAAAATTCATAAGCTCGCTTGCATTTTCTGTAGCATTTAAACATTCTAAATGCGATTTGGAAACTCTTCTTCTTGAAACTAACAAACAAAAAGAAATTGTGAAATAGGGAAAGCTGGAACGTGTGGCCCAGCTGTTTAGAAATGAGCTCAACCCGACGTGGCACTGACGCGTTTCACAATTACTAGTTACATGTTCGTGCTTCTTAATGAAATCAGACACGCCTTTCGCTCGGGTTTACCGCGGAGTTGATTTCGCATGCCGCACAATGCGTCTCGCATGAACACACTCGCGGAGGAATGTGTTGAGCGGTTAAATGCGTTTCGCAATGCGTTAATGACAGCGGTTGTTCTGGAACTATGCAGCCGGTCACGAACGTCGGAACCGGATCCAATGTGCCGCTGGAGAAACTCCCAGCAAAAACGCCATTCGCCCCGGCGAAGGCGCTCCCGCAATCATCGCATTGGCGCCGCAACGCCGCGCTGTTGCAAGTGTCTGACTATGGCCTCCGAGAGTGCGGGCCATGGTCTCTGAGGTCTGACATCGGAGGTATGACATCGCGAGCCAACTCGGCGCGGAGGTCTAAGGAGAAACTGTGCGCGGGCTTGGCGCCACGGCTGCGACAACGTCACTTACAAAGCAGCCAATGGCGTTATTGCTTGAGAATGACGTAACTGATAACACAGCTAATAAAGATAACTCATCACACCGCTGTCGAACGAATTCTCGTTTATCCTAGCCATATACAACTTTCGCTGTAAAAAAAAAGGGGGGGGGGGAGGAGAAAAGAAAACGCGTCACTGCACATATCACTCCCCGTTAACGCACTGTGAGTAGAAGATAAAAAGGTGCCCATTAAGAGATCGATGATACGAAGCTCAAACTGCTACGGTGACTTCGTTCCGGCAAATCTGCACCATCACTTGCCCTGCAGCAGCGGAGGTCTTTGTCGCGCGTACAGATTACTTATAAGACGTGTGCGGTGTTTAAGTACTTTGTTAAAAGTGACTCAACGAGTGCCCCCCCCCCCCCTGTTCACCACGTTTAGAGGATATAATCTAGAAAGAGATGGCAAAAAAAAAAAAAATAAAGCATCACCGTGGTGGGTCCACCCTTACTTTCTTCTGCCGTAACGAATGCAGCGTGTCATTTGCAAGGTCATTTATCCTTGCACGCATCCACGCCTGCGGAACCTTGATGACCGAGGAAAAGCAACACGTCAGACTCCTTTTGCACTTGCTTTTACGTCTGTGCCTTCAAGCTCGGTTGCTAATAACAAATGATCATTCAAAACAAAGGAAAATGGAATACATGAAGGGAAGGCTTGGCAGGTACGTACTCATTCGAAATCGATCGATCAATCACCCCCAGCCGCAAAACGAAACAAGGAGGCCTCCAATGCGCACAACAGACGCAAATGTCGTTCCTCAGGTCTGGCCCGATAAATTAAAGTCCAATTAGCAGCGTCGTTTCCTTCGCTCGGCTAAGTAACTGGTCACGAACCGTGGCCGGCAGTTGTGCGCAGCAGTGCTATCGCCCCGCCTGTCTGTTTTTCTCTGTTAACTTCGTTGTATTGCGATGCACGCTACTTGCTTTCGGGCGTGTCCCTTGGTTGGGGAGTCACTCTAATGCGAAGGGCGGAGGGAGAGAGAAGGCCATGCACGGGAACAGAGATTTTCCGTGGCCGGTGTTTCGTGGCAGTAACAAGCAACGACTGCATTCGAAAGTATTGTGGCACTTACTCCTACCCTATCTGGTCATTTTTGGGGCAGCGTTGCCGAAGCTGATAACTCACGAAATCACAGAAGCATCTAGTCCAGTAAAACAGCTACAGTGATGAACGATTTAACAACATGGGACCTGACAAACTGCTAGTATGAAAGGAGATTCCGCCAGTGCATCATGTCCCAAAGTTTTTTTTTTTTTTAAGTGTGAGTGAAGTTGTGAAATCCATGATCAGCATGTATCGAAGGATTATTCCCCACGACTATATTTCAGCCCGCGATTGAGACTGCCGAAAAACGTCAGTGCTACAAATGAATGCATTCTGTCCTATAGGACTTTCACTCGAACATGGCATACCCGTAGTTTCGCGACATTGTAGGTTAAGTGTCATACCACATTTGTTCTTCAATAGCGATCTGCCTAAGTCGCCTGTAACTCAGGTTAACGAACTGCCGACCCATCCCCGCTACTTGTATCTCGAGCTGTACGCCTTCGGGTCTTCTCTTGCTTTCAACGATGACACACCCTTCGTGACTCGCGTGTGTCAGGTATGCAGTGCCCACTCGTGAAAATCTTGCTTCGCGCTTCACGAGAGGTACATTGTTAACAGACACGAACTAATGAGCGAAGGAGCTAGACGACGAGTGAATAATAGCATGTGGGGTTTCTGCCATTCGCAATCGTCCAGTCGTTCTGTCATTAATCGCCCCGCCGCGCTGGTCTAGTGGCTAAGGTACTCGGCTGCTGACCCGCAGGTCGCGGGTTCAAATCCCGTCTGCGGCGGCTGCATTTCCAATGGAGGCGGAGATATTGTAAGCCCGTATGCTCAGATTTGGGTGCACGTTAAAGAACCCCAGGTGGTCGGAATTTCCGGAGCCCTTGATTTGGGACGTTAAACCCCACATATCAATCAATCTGTCATTAAGCAATGACCTATCCGAAATTGTTCTTGTCGGAAGGCTCTAATGATACAATATCTTACAGCCTTGATTTACCTGGTACCCTAATTGTAAATAATTTTATCGGGTTCACTTGGTCACAACTTTTTTTTTCACTATTTTTTTCTCTCTACTGCAATCTTTCAGTCCCCTTCCACATCAATTTTTAAAGTAGCATGTCAGCGATATACAGACGCCGACCAAAATCTCCGTTTTTTTCCTTATAAAGAGTTTTTGTCTCTGTCTTTCCCCTGCTAATTAGGCTGGCGCCGGTCACCGGCTCCGACATCCGTGCACACAACTCTAGCGCGTGCGCAGCCGATGCAGCGGCAGGCCTGCCCCGAGCGCCGTCTTCCGCGGAGACGTCGTGCAGGCACTCGTGCTGTGCGGGCCCTCGCGTGCGCGCCTTTCCTATATTTTCATTCGGCCATCGAGGCACGCCTGGCGTGCATCATATACGCGCGCACTGCCCTTCTTCGATTCCGTGTCTCCGGGGTCAAAAGGTGCGGATTTGCTTCGCAGCGTGGCTCCCTTTTTGACGAGCCCGGGGTTAATGCCTGTCCGCACGAATTCTTCTTCTTTCTCTTCCCTCCTGACGTGGCCACGTCTTCTCTCCCATCTCGCTGTACGCTCGCTCCCGTAAGCTGCCACCAAGGCACGACGCGCGTGCTGGATGCACATGCTAAACACTTAAAATGAACCGGCTTCCCTTTGCTTTTAGGAGTGCGCAGTTCGTGTACACGTGGATGAGAGCCTCCGGGCCACGTTTGGCAGTTGTTCCGGGGTTTATGCGGCCGGTCTCGAGTGCCACGTCGGTATCGTCCTCTTAAAGTGGTCATCCACGTACCACGCACCCGCGCCGTCGTGTAAGACCGCGCGCTCGGTTTTCTGCTTACACGTGGTCATTACACAGCGTGTACTTCGCTCTTGTGCAGCATGCTCATAAAAAAAGTACTCTCATATATATATGTACGTATTGGGGAGCAAAAACACCAATATCTAAGATTACGACTGCAATAAAAACGAGAGGCCATGATAAAGATTGCATTCGTAGGCTGTTCGCTTGGATTCCAAATTCATTGTCAAGCGAGAAAAAGGCTATTGACGTGCATATTTGGAGAGATACATTTGGAATCTAATACATCTAATTGCAACGAAAGTACAGGCTCCAAAGGCAGCCCGTAAAATATAGATGCTTTTATAAGCTCCTTTTTTGAGTAGATTAGGAGATTAGTCAGCTTTATGTAGGTACGAACTCATGCTTGTTCTGCCGTCCGGAACAGATTCCGGTAGTCTTGGCTACTAGAACATGTTCTAGATCTGTCGTCCAATGGATCAAGGTTCAAGTTAGCGTTCGAATCGGCCTCGACACGACCCACGATGATTTCGCATTGCGCAGTGGTTGAGAGCAATACAACCACAACGATTCAATCTACCTGATAATGAGTTCACCTGAGACCGGAATCATCGCCTCAAATATGTGGCCCTTGCAAAATAGAGTGGCCTGTTTCAAACCTACCCATTTCGAAAATTTTTCAACTTTGCATGCGTATTTATACACCCTCACAGACAAACATGCGAACGAAAATAAATGGTCGTTGTCCCCCCCCCCCCTCTTCTTCTCCCATCACAAAGAAGTTCTGGCTTTGTCCCTAAAGAGGAACATGCGGATATCTGGGAAATAAAGCTTCCCAGTTGACAATACAATATGTCCGGGTTCCAACAGCGAACTTGAAATTCGTTCTGGACCCGAGTTGGAAGTTCAAACCGGGCTAATTCGACATGCAAACTATTACATTTCTGAACTGGTACACCATATTTTAATAGATTGTATAAATTACATTCAGCATCCACACAACAACCAAAGAAGCCTCCTGCCGCGTGGTAACAATTATTTTCCGAACAGTGTTCTCTTGATGACTGCGTCGGCTATGGGGCCGAACGTCTCCTATTTTTTTTTCTGTGAAAGCTAGCCCTCAAAAATGACTTCCTCGTCACCACAGATAGAGGAATCAAACTATAGTTGTCAACATATTGCCTGTACGCATCGTGATGGGAAGAGTGATGGCCAGCATGGCGGTAGCTGGCCACGAAGCTAAAAATAACCCGTAGCAAATTCACCCCAAAACAAATAACACCACAAGGTTTCTCTAATAGCATAGTTGTTAATAAGTGCCTGCCAGTGACAAGTTATCTTTCAGTCTACTTTTTCTATTCATATCTAGATTATATTTACTATTAATACCGTCCCCTATACTTCCCTTGGCATCACTGTCTGTTAGTTCACGTTTCGCGCCGGCTAGTGACTTCCTGGTACACGCACCACGCCAGCGTTATAACAAGCGTCTTAGTTGTAAAGTTGAATTAGTTGTGTTGAACGAAGCAAAAACGAGCCATTAAAGTTTTCACCTCTTTTCTTCATGCGACGCTGTTTGTAATTTCATACGATTACACAGTCGCCTATTGGCATTACAACGAGAAATAGGCGTTAGCTTCTACGCTTTTGTAAGCGCCAAAGCGCCACACCAGTCACAGCTGGAGAAAATGATTGCTTAGATTAGCGCAAATGTTTACGATGTTGTAGTAAATAGGCGATGGCTGCAAGGAAAACGCATAGGCTTATTCAAACTTGGTCATTTGAAAACTGTTCTGGTTACTTCCACGCACGAACGAAGCGTACCGCTACCACGTTAAAAAAAGGGGGCATGCGTGTTAGCTGGATTCACTCCTTTTTTTTTAAATCGAACTTCGGCGACTTTGAGCGTATCTATCTATCTATCTATCTATCTATCTATCTATCTATCTATCTATCTATCTATCTATCTATCTATCTATCTATCTATCTATCTATCTATCTATCTATCTATCTATCTATCTATCTATCTATCTATCTATCTATCTATCTATCTATCTATCTATCTATCTATCTATCTATCTATCTATCTATCTATCTATCTATCTATCTATCTAGCCGCCTGCGACTTTTAGCCCTCCTGGCCGTTTCGATGATGGTATCGATACCAAACTTGGTATGGCATAACATGACTGTACGAAGAACATATTTGACTAGTCACAACATGAAAATCATCACATGTATGTCATGAATGTCATGATTTACGTTTCATGGCCCTGCAGTCCTTGCGGTGGTTTCGTTCACATGGCATGTTGCAAAACTGGTATGGTATGACATGATTGCATGGCGAACACATGTGACATACTCTAACATGAAAATTATTGGATTGGATTGAATAAACTTTTATTTGGTTCTCCAAAACACAGATCACTGTGTTGCGGGCAGCTCCCACGTGGGAACTGAGATGCCAAGCTCCTCAGCCGCCTCGCGGGCTTGGTGGACAGCCCAGAGCTGATCTGCCAAGGACGAGCTGCGGATTGCCGCCTTCCATCTGGCAGAGTGATGTTCACTAAATGAGCGAATTTGGTGCACTGTCAGAGCATGTGTCCTAATGAAGCTATTTCCCCACAATGTGGACAAAGATTACTTGGGTATGGGTCAGGGTACATGATGTGTAACATTTTCAAAGTAGGGTACATCCGCGTTTGCAAGAGCCTTAATGTAAGTGCTTGGGGCCGAGTTAAATTTTTGTGAGATGGAAGGAAAATCCTTCTAGACAGATATAAATGTTTAGTGAGCTCGTTATATGTTGTAAGAGTTTCCAGGTTATCCCCTACACCGGTAGAACGATCCCCGGGGAGGTGTGGTTGGAGAGGTCTCGCGCTGCCCCATGTGCTGCTTCATTGAGATTGGGAGGGAATCGTTGATTTGTCCAAGGTGAGCTGGGAACCAACTCAGAAGATGATGCGTTATGTTCTTGCCTTGCAGTATTCTCAGCGTTTGTTCAGAGACCGTCCCCTTGGCGAACGCCCGTAGTACTGCCATGGAATCACTGTAGACTTCTTCAATGTTATCCGTCTTGAGTGCTAAGGCGATGGCCACCTGTTCCGCCATGATTAGGTCTTACGTCCTGACCGTTGCTGAGTTGACGACATGACCAGCCCCATCGACCACCACTGCCACAAACGCTTTCCCATTAGCGTAGGAAGCGGCGTCAACAAATACGACACCTCGTTCCTCGTTTTAGACTTGACGAAGTATAGTCCTCACCCTCGCTACTCTTTTTCCGACGTTGTGTTCTGGATGCATGTTTCTTGGTATAGGAGATACCGTGATATTCTCTCTGATGTTGTCGGGGATATCATTGTAATTGCGTCTGATTGCCATTGGGTGTTGGCCCAGCTCCTGCAGGATCATTCTCTCCGACCTTTTTGTAGATAACCTTGCAAACTGTGCTCTCTCTTGGGCTTCTGCTATTTCTTCGAACGTGTTGTGAATGCCAAGCTGAAGCAGACGCTCAGTGCTGGTATGTATGGGTAGGCCCAGGATCTTCTTGATAACTCTCTTGAGGGAGACCATTCAGTGTCTCGGACTCTGCTCTCGACCAGCTGTGCATTGCTGCCTCGTACGTGAAGTGGCTTAGAACAAACGCATGCATCAACCTGATGAGGTTGTCTTCCTTGATCCGCCCCGCCGCGGTGGTCTAGTGGCTAAGGTACTCGGCTGCTGACCCGCAGGTCGCGGGTTCGATTCCCGGCTGCGGCGGCTGCATTTCCGATGGAGGCGGAAATGTTGTAGGCCCGTGTACTCAGATTTGGGTGCACGTTAAAGAACCCCAGGTGGTCAAAATTTCCGGAGCCCTCCACTACGGCGTCTCTCATAATCAAATGGTGGTTTTGGGACGTTAAACCCCACAAATCAATCAATCGTCTTCCTTGATCCCATTTCTTTTGTTGCCCACTCTGCGTATGAAGTGCAGCGCACTGTCTGTTTCCCAAGTTAACTTGGCAATAGATTTGCTGTTTGCGCCGGTAGACTCTATCAGCATGCCCAGACTTTGATGGAGTCAACTACTCTGGTTGGCATCCCCTTGATTTGTACGGATGTGGATGTCTATCTGGTTTAACGGCTTCCATCCCCTGGGCTTCGGTTCGCGGCGTGCAGTCTGATACAGTAAAAGTTCTGACTAACGCGAGGAGCACTTGAGCCTAGAAGGACGAAGGTACTCTTCTACGGTGTCAATCGCCTCTTGCAGAGCGCTCTCAATCTGCCCCTCGCTTCCACCTGTGCACCAGATGGTAATGTCATCTGCGTAGATGCTGTGCTTCAATCCTTCAATGCTCGATAATTTCTTTGGCAGTCCAATCATGGCAATGTTGAACAGCATTGGTGAAATCACTGCCCCTTGCAGCGTGCCCCTTGCTTCTAGTTCGATTGCTGCGGTCTCGATATCTGCAATCTTCATCACGGCTTTCAGATCTGTACGAAAGGACCATACGTAATCATAGAAGGCTTTCCCCAGTCCAAGCTCGGAAATTGCTTCGAGTATGATGAATGAGTGGTGGATGTTGTCAAACGCTTTTTCTAGATCTAGGCACAGAATGGCTCTCATGTCTCTGGTTTCATCGTCGATGACCTGGTGTTTAATAAGCTTCAATGCATCTTGTGTGGATAGCCCTGACCTGAATCCAACTATGTTATGTGTATATATGTCATTATCTTCCAAGTACCTGTTTATCCTGTGCAGTATGGCATGTTCTGCAACCTTGCCGATTCATGATGTAAAGGATATTGGCCTCATGTTGTCCAAGTTAAGGGGCTTTCCTGGCTTAGGAATAAAGATCGTGCTGGCCAGCTTTCACTGCTTTGGCACCCTGTCTTCTCTCTATGCTGCATTGATCATATCCTTCAGAGTATCAATTGAATCGTCATCAAGGTTACGAAGGGCCTTGTTTGATATACCGTCCGGGCCAGGGGCCGACCTGCCGTTGAGATCATGCAAGGCTCTTCTGATCTCCTCGATGTTAAAGTCGCCCTCAAGACCTGGATGGGGCATGCACTGGTACTTCCACTTGGTGGTGCCAATCCTCTTTTGATTGGGAGGTACTTATGCACGAGCCGCTGTAGTGCGCCCTATTTCTTTATGCAAAATTCGAGTGATAACATGCTTTTGATTTGTTTTGGTGGTGTTTTCGTTGAGGAGTTTTTTAACAAATTCCATGTCTTGCCATTGCGCATTTGACCATCGACGGAGTTTCATATTTCGTCCCATTGCTGCCTGGATAGTGCATGAAAATTATGACATGCGTGTCATATAACAACAAGACTACATGCCACGCTCATGATGCGCGCACGGCCGTTTCACTAGCTTCACATATGCCAAATGTGGTATTACGTGACGTCAATGAATGACGAAGGTATGTGACTGGTGCAAACATAATAATGATGAGATGCGTGTCATGCGAGAATATGACTATATGCCACAGTCAAGGCGCCAATACATTTCGACGTGACGCGGTGCGCGTGCTCACCGGCGTTCATTTTCTCACATCACGACGGCATTGCCACGCCAAGCCACAACGGTCCTGCCATGTACTCGCAGGTGCGCGCTGCGTTGTATGACGTATGCGCGTTTCAGCGCGTCCGGCGTCCCTCCATCACGGAAAGAGGGAGAGGCAGTGTTGTCTTTGTAACGCATTGGCGCGAATTTCACGCCGGTTGCCGTCGGGCCGCGCCGACTGACGCTGGTCCCGTCGGTCGCACCTGGCGTCAGACTCTATAGAGTGTTCGCGTTTTTTTAACGTATCGTTGCTGTGAGAAGCGTGCGCGCTCGTAAGGAAGAGGAGGAAGAAAGTTTAAGCGGAAAGACAGGGAGGTTAGCCAGTTCTTAGACCGGCTGGCTACTATGTGCTGTGGAAAGGGGTGAGGGGAATGAAAGATGTTAAAAAGAAATGTTGCGAAGAGAGGGAGAAATCACAAAAAAAATTGCGACAGAGGAAAGGCAACATCAAAGAGTATAAGACACTAAAATCTGTCTCAGAGGCCAGTTGTCCGCAAAAAGCGCAGCAAAGCTTTCAAAGCCTTCTGGGCTGAAGATGGGCTCGGCCAATGACCCAGAATCCTTTGTTCCGATAAAGGCCGATTATCTAGTTTATCCAGAGCAGCAGTGAGTTCTTGTCTTTGCACGTTGAAATAGGTGCACTCACACAGAAGGTGCGCGATGGTTTCTTCACAACTGTAGTAAGTGCATGTAGGAGAGCTGGCCATCCCGATGAGATAAGAGTATGCATTCGTGAAGGCCACTCCAAGCCACAGGCGGAAGAAGAGTCTCCTCAGCTCGAGATATCCTTGGGGGAAGACGAAGCTGCAGATCGGGATCCAAGTTATGCAGGCGCGCGTTTGTGAAGTCTGTCGAGTTCCACTGTACCAGTGTGAGGTCACGTGCAAGCGAACGAAGTCTTGTAGCTGCGTCGGTTCTTGAGAACGGGATGGCTGTGTATTGGATACCATCGTGTGCAGATCTAGCGGCCTCATCTGCGCGGTCATTGTCATATATACTGCAATGACCTGGTATCCACTGATACAATATTCTATGCTGTTTTTCGGTTGCTTGGTGATGAAGAAGCCTTATTTCAGCTACTAACTGTTCATTAGGTCCATGGCGAAAGGGTGATATAAGACATTGAAGAGATGCCTTCGAGTCCGAGAAGATCGACCAAATTCCCGAAGGTTCTTTCACTATAAACTCCAAAGCTGCACGAATGGCTGCAAGTTATGCAGCTGTCGACGATGTCAAATGCGATGTCATGAATTTAATTGTGATGTGCCTCGCGGGAATAACCACCGCCCCTGCAGAGCTTACTGAAGACACCGAGCCATCCGTGTAAATGTGAAGGCGTCCGTTGTGCTTCTCTTGCAGGAAAAATAATGTGGCCTGTTTCAGGGCTAGATTCGACGACTTTTTCTCATTTTGGATGCCAGGAATCGTAAGAAGGGCTTTGAGTGGGTGTAGGCACCATAATGGTATCGGCGGCTGTGCTGCATGCGTGAAGTGCAATGGAAGCACTGCGCAATGCTGAGCTACAGTTGCGCTGAACGCTGAGTGGGGCCTGGAAGTTCGAAGCGAGGCTAGGTTATGAGATGGAAGCCGAGCGAAATGTCTTATGTGCATTCTCAAAGTGTCTACGCGGATGTATGCGTTGACTGGATAATCACGCGCAATGATGACTGTCGCTGCTGTAGACGCGCATCTCGGGAGACCAAGGCATATCCTCAGGGCTTGGGCTTGGATCGACTGGAGGACGCGCAAGTTTGTTCTTCGGATCCCGCAAAGCACGGGTAAGCTGTATCGCATATAACCGAGGAACAAAACAGTGTAGAGTTGGAGCATTGCTTGTACCGATGCACCCAACGTTTTCCCAGCAAGAAACCTCAGTACGTGGGTGATCATGGTGAGTTTATTTTTCATGTGGGCGATGTGAGGGCTCCAGGAGAGCTCGCGATGAACTATGACTCCGAGGAATCGGTGGGTCTTCACGTAGTTGATCGTGTGTCCGTTGATTTTAATAACATATGGGCTCATAGCCTTATGCGTGAATGCTATTAGCGAGCATTTCTCTGATGACAGCTCTAGTCCCCGTTCTTCCAGGTACTTTGTCGCTATTTTTGCCGCTCTCTGAAGCCGGGCACGCAAATGAAGGCGTGTTACGCCTGACGCCCAGATGCAGATGTCATCTGCATATATTGATAGATGGACAGATTCTGGAAGTGCATCAACCAGGCCGAGTAGCGCTAGATTGAAAAGTGTCGGGCTAAGAACGCCGCCTTGGGGCACACCTCGACGGTGGCAATGGTGCGTTGTTGTGCCATTCTCCGTCTGTACAAAGAAAGTTCTGCCTTTCAGAGCTGTGGATCCATTGGTAAACCCGACCCCCTAATCCAACATTTTCCATGACATCCAGAATGGCTTCATGTGATACGTTATCGTATGCACCTTTCACGTCCAAGAACAACGCCGCAGATAAACGTTTCAGTCTTTTTTGATGCTGAACAGATGAGACCAGGTCTATAACATTATCAATTGCGGACCTCCCACGCCGAAAGCCCGTCATAGCATGAGGGTATACCTCGTGGTGCTCCAGGTGCCACTCTAGGCGAGTCAAAATCATGCTCTCCATCACTTTCCCGAAACAGCTGGTAAGCGCGATGGGGCGATAAGAGGTCAAGTGCAGAGGAGATTCACCTGGTTTAAGCACAGGGATGAGGCGGCTGGATTTCCATGAATGAGGGGTAACCCGCTGCTCCACGAGTCATTGTACACGGATAGAAGGGCCCGTCGAGCTGCTTCTCTGAGGTTGCAAAGGGCCATGTACGTGATTCCATCCGGACCAGGCGATGAAGATCGTTTGCATGCCGTCAAGGCCGCTTGTAGTTCCTCTAGAGAGAAAAAGGTGTTCATTCTTGAATCTCTGGAAACTGGAGCGTTTTCTAGGTGGCGCGTGGTGCACGTGGACGCGTGACCGGCAACTTTCATGCAGAAATCTTCTGCTACTTCAATTTCGGTGCGTCCTTGGTGGAGAGAAAGACACTTGAAGGGGCGATGTTGATGTGGCGATGTTCGTAGGCCACGAACAATCCTCCACGTCTGCGTCAAAGGCTAGTGTGGATCCAAAGATTCGCACAGATGTTTCCAGCGAAAGGATTGAAGTGAAATGATTCGCCACTGAATTTTTTTCTGTAGGCGCCTTGCCTCCCTCAAGTCGTGAATGGACTTAGTGCGCCTATATCTTCTTTCTGCGTGACGACGGATCGCTCTGAGCCGTTCCAATTCCGCTTGATATTGACAATAATCTGAAGTATGTTGAATATGATAGGTCGCTTCTTGAGTATAGCACCTCTAATCATATCCTAGAGGGTCTCAAGAGGAGGCGTTTTATTTTCCTGACACCTTTTTTTCGTCAGTGACCTGAACTTTGTCCAGTCGATGCGAGACGAAGTGTCGTAGTTTGGCGATTTTTCCAGGCCCTTGATCTTCAAATAAGTTGGTATGTGGTCGCTTCCATGAGTTTCATAGTCTGCGAACCACTTGACCTTTCTATTTAGGCTTCGTGACACAAATGTCAAGTCAAGGCAGCTGCTGTATGTCGTTCCCCGTAGAAACGTTGGGCTTCCGTCGTTTACACAAAGCAGCTGCTGCTATAGAGCAAAGGAGAATACTTGCCTTCCGCGACTGTCTGTTTTCTGACTTCCCCATAGTGGGTGGTGAGCGTTGAAATCTCCAGTGATGATCCATGGTCCAGGTGTGGCTGTTAACAGTGCACGTAGTCTGTCAGGTTCAAAACGGTTTGAAGGTGATATATATGCGCCTACAAGCGTGAAATTGAGGTCTCTACGTTTAACTGTTAAGCAGACATACTGGTTGTCATCGTGAGGTGCTGCACGGTGCTCGATATAGGTAAGGTCGCATCTGATATATACAATGACTTTACTCTGTTCGTTGCAGGTAGCGGACTTGAAGGCTTCGTACCTGGATATTCGTATTGCATTGTGTAGCCTTGGCTCACAGATAACAATGATTGGAAACTGGTTTTTGAAAACAAATTGTCGTATATCAGAAATGCGGGGCTTGAGGCCTCGGGCATTCCACTGAAATATCGAAGCTCCTTTGACCTCTTTACGAAAGGCTTGCAGAGGCGGAGCCATGGTGCCTTTCCAGACTTGATAGCACTGGCTTCAGCGCATCCACTAACTGAAGTGCACTCTTTGCAGCCGGACTGTCAATGCTAGTGAGGAGCATACGAATGGTATTCATAAGGGCCTTTACCATGGCTACGATTTCTTTGTCGCGACTATCACCGCATTCTCGTTCCGAAGTGATTGTAGACGAGCGATGCGGTGGCTCAAACGGTGGTTCTATCGTTGGCAGCGCTGGCCATGCTTCAGGCGAGCCGGTGATGCTCTTGTCTTGCTTGGAGGATTTGTTGTCGGTGTGCCTGGACGCTTGAGGTGGTATAGCGGCGGTCGTTTGGTGATGTTCAATTCTTGCTTCAGCACTGGGTCTCCTCAGGAGCCTCCGGCGACGAGACTGCCGGCGTCGTACTTGGGCAGCGGCCTCCCTGTGAGTTGAGCCATCCCGGACCATTTGCCTCAACACTTGCATTTTCTTTTTCATGATTGGGCAATCTTTCGACGATGCTTCGTGAGGGCTATGACAGTTTTCACATTTTCGAAGTTCTGCCTGGCAAGCGTCTGCGCTATGTGATTCTGAGCATAGCGAGCACACAGCCAGGTTTGTACAAACAGCACTGACATGTCCCAATCTATAACATTTCCGGCATTGAAGGGGCTTCGGTACAAAGGGTCGCACTGTGTGTCGAAAATGGCCGACCTTGACTTGCGATGGAAGGCTGTCACCCTTGAACACGAGCTTCAAGCAGCGTGATTTGCCAAGGCGACGAGCTTGCAGTGTAGTAAGTTCTGCAGACACCGGTTTGATGAGAGCAGCAAAGTCACTTTCGCTGATGGAAATGTCGACGTCGTAAATGACGCCTGCCGTAGAGTCGCGGCCATCAGGCATATATGAGCGAACATTGATGTTATCCAACATCTTGACGTTGCTCAGCATTTCCAATGTGCTTCGTTGAGTGACGTCTACGGTGAGGATATTCTTACGGCCATTGATCCACACGTCCGCGGTCTCTCCCTGGGCGAGTTCTTCAAGAAACCTAGTCGTTACTTGACGATTGAGCCGGTTGAGACTATGAGCCGCATCGACGGGCACAAACAGAATTGTGTATATTGTGGGCTCTCGCGTCGTCGTCACATTCTTACTTGTTGTTAGAGACGGCATCACTAGTCTTCTTTTTCGCTGCCGCCTTGTCACAGACACGAAGTCGCCTTCATCGGAGCTTTCGTCACTGGCCGTAGAGTAAATCAGCGTGTCTTCGCTGTCGGCATCACTCGGTTGGCCCGTACGCTTTCTCGTGGTAGCTGTGGACGACGCCGATGGTTGCGGTGGAAGCCCAGGCGAATCCACGTCCATCGCCGCAGTCACTGGAACGGTGTCTTCCACAGAGTCGTAGAAAAACTTTGAAAAATTACAGATAGTGACAGCAGTGTTCTACGCCAGAATCACTTCGTCTTCCTTCCGCCGCGCGCTCGTAAACGCACCATTAAAGTATATTGGGCTCTTCATGATGCGCTCGCGGCTGTTTTGTTAGCTCCACATATACCAAATTTGGTGTTACGTGACATCGATGCATGACGAAATATATGAATGGTGCAAACATGATAATCCTGACACGCGTGTCATGTAAGAACATGACAACATACCACGCTAATAGCGTGCTCGTGGCCGTTTCGCCGGCTCCACATATACTAAATTTGGTATCACGTGACGTGAATAGATGACTATGGCAAACGACACATCCAAACACGTTAATAATGACACGGAAGTCATGTACGGCATCATTTACGTCCACCTCGTAACGTTGTGCTGATTTTAAAGTGACATATCAAGCTTTCTTATTTGTGCTTCGCATATCAACGCTGTACGTGGGATCTGCTGTACGTGGGATATCCCACTGTACGTGGGATCTGCCCTTTTTTTTTTTCTGGTCGCAACTGTGTGTATTGTTCGGTGCGTTCTCCGTGAAATTCTTTCAATGCGAGATTCACTTACGAAGTTATTCTAATAAAACGCCGAGAATAAAACAAAAGTAAAGAGAGAAACGCCATTCCGAGCCGTTAAACGACATAACATATCCGACATACCGATTTCATAATGCGAGCTGCATGAAGATATTGTCACGAGGTTGTGATACACGCAGCACTTGAGAGGAAGCACGCAGGAGTCAGGGCGGTGTCGGGCGAACTGTTTATTGGGCGAACTTGTGCCCAGCAAAACGGGGCCAAACACAACTCATAGCAACAGCGGCGTGAACAGTCGTCGGCCGACGGAAAAAAAAAAAAGCACCCCAGTGGTGCACTGCGCCGGCTTTTTATACACGCGTCGTAACGCGTTCCAAAGTGGCATACAAGATAAACGCGGCCTGCGTTGCGCTTAACAGAAAGTGATAGCGTCTTCCTTCGCAAACGAAAAGAACCGCACGTGTCACTACCCCCCTCTGAAAAAGCATCGTCCCGATGCTAAAGACAGAACATAAGAGAGAGTATATGCAATAAATTACATTAACAATGCGTCACAGCTAATCAGCGCGCGTAATAAGGTTTAAGTCGCACCACGTGTACGACTTCGGGTCGTGCACGGCGTCGTTGGGATGACGTTAAGCCATCGGGCACGACCTCATAGTCCAGTTCACCACGACGTCGGACTACCTTGTAGGGTCCAAAGTAGCGTCGCAGGAGCTTCTCAGACAATCCCCGTCGTCGTATCGGCGTCCAGACCCAGACAAGGTCACCTGGTTGGTATTCGGTGTGGTGTCGTCGAAGGTTGTAGTGGCGCCTGTCGACCGTCTGTTGGCTCTTGATACGCAGGCGGGCTAGCTGTCGAGCTTCTTCAGCGCGATCCAGGTAGCTGGCGACGTCGAGGTCTTCTTCGTCGGTGCCGACCGGTAGCATGGCGTCAAGCGTCGTTGTTGGGCTCCGTCCGTAGACGAGCTTGTATGGAGCAAACTGCGTCGTTTCCTGCACGGCCGTGTTGTACGCGAAAGTTACATACGGGAGTATGGCGTCCCACGTCTTGTGCTCGACGTCCACGTACATGGCCAGCATGTCGGCGATGGTCTTATTTAGACGCTCGGTGAGGCCATTCGTCTGTGGGTGGTACGCGGTGGTTCGGCGGTGGCTTGTCTGACTGTACCTCAAGATCGCTTGCGTTAGGTCAGCCGTAAAGGCCGTACCTCTGTCGGTGATGAGGACCTCGGGGGCTCCGTGGCGGAGGACGATGTTCTCAATGAAGAACATGGCGACCTCGGCGGCAGTGCCCTTGGGCAAGGCCCTTGTTTCGGCATAGCGGGTGAGGTAGTCAGTCGTTACGACAATCCATTTGTTGCCAGAAGTTGACGTCGGGAACGGCCCCAGTAAGTCCATGCCGATTTGTTGGAATGGCCGTTGAGGTGGTTCGACGGGTTGCAGAAGTCCGGCTGGCCTAGTTGTCGGCGTCTTGCGTCGCTGACAGTCTCTGCATGTTTTTACGTAGTGGGCGACGTCGGCAGCGAGGCGAGGCCAATAGTACTTCTCTTGTATTCGTGACAGTGTGCGGGAAACACCAAGATGTCCGGCTGTCGGGTCGTCGTGTAATGCTTCCAGAACCTCTGGACGTAACGCTGAAGGTACCACGAGGAGGTGGTCGGCGCGGAGCGGCGAGAAGTTTTTCTTCAGGAGGACGTTGTTTCGCAGGAAAAACGAAGCCAGTCCTCGGCGGAATACTTTCGGCACGTCGGCGGTCTTGCCTTGCAGGTAGTCCATGAGGATCTTGAGCTCCGGGTCAGCTCGTTGGCGTTCCGCGTAGTCGTCGGTACTTATGGGTCCCAGGAAAGAGTCGTCGTCCTGGTCATCCTGGGGCGGCGGATCGACAGGGGCGCGAGACAAGCAGTCGGCGTCGGAGTGCTTTCGTCCGCTCTTGTAGACGACGGTGATGTCAAATTCTTGTAGTCTGAGACTCCACCGTGCGAGGCGCCCTGATGGATCCTTCAAGTTAGCTAGCCAACACAAGGCGTGGTGGTCACTCACGACTTTGAAAGGCCTGCCGTACAGGTAGGGGCGGAACTTTGATGTAGCCCAGATGATGGCAAGGCATTCCTTTTCTGTCGTGGAATAATTGGCTTCTGCCTTCGAAAGTGACCGGCTAGCGTAACTGATGACCCTTTCAAGTCCGTCGGTCCTCTGCACGATCACGGCGCCGAGCCCTGTGCTGCTTGCGTCCGTGTGAATTTCGGTGTCAGCTTCTTCGTCGAAGTGCGCCAGTATTGGCGGCGTTTGCAGGCGTCGCTTTAATTCTTGAAATGCCTCGACTTGCGGCGTTTCCCATTTGAAGTCGACGTCGGCCTTCGTGAGGTACGTCAGTGGCTCGGCGATCCGCGAAAAGTTCTTCACGAAGCGCCTGTAATAAGCGCAGAGGCCAAGAAATCGGCGTACTGCTTTCTTGTCGGTGGGTGCAGGAAAGTCGGCGATCGCAGCTGTTTTCTGTGGATCAGGGAGCACTCCCGACTTGCTGATAACGTGGCCAAGGAACAATAGTTCCTCGTAGGCGAAGCGGCACTTTTCTGGCTTCAGGGTAAGTCCCGAGGCTTTGATTACCCGAAGAACAGCTTCAAGGCGCCGGAGGTGCTCGTCGAAGTTGGAAGAAAATACGACTACGTCGTCCAAGTAGACGAGGCAAGTCTGCCACTTCAAGCCTGCGAGTACTGTGTCCATAACCCGTTGGAACGTCGCAGGCGCCGAGCAAAGACCAAAGGGCATGACCTTAAACTCGAATAGGCCGTCTGGTGTTATGAAGGCAGTCTTCTCTCGGTCTCTCTCGTCTACTTCGATTTGCCAGTAGCCGGTTTTGAGATCCATCGACGAAAAATACTTGGCGTTGTAGAGTCTGTCCAGAGCATCGTCTATCCGTGGGAGGGGATACACGTCTTTCTTCGTGATGTTGTTCAGGCGACGATAATCGACGCAAAAACGTAGGGTTCCGTCCTTCTTCTTCACCAACACCACGGGTGATGCCCACGGACTCGTAGACGGCTGCATGATGTCGTCACGCAGCATTTCGTCGACTTGTTGCTTGATGGCCTCGCGTTCCCGTGCAGAAACTCGGTAGGGGCTCTGACGGAGCGGACGGGCATATTCGTCGGTTATGACGCGATGTTTCGCGAGAGGGGTCTGACGAAGCCTCGACGACGACGAGAAGCAGTCCTTGTATTGGTGGAGTAAGGCTTTGAGCTCCTTTTGTTGCTGCCTGGAAAGGCTTTGATTGACGTCGAAGGCGGGCGCGGACACTGCTGTCGACGTTGCGGCTCCCTGAGAATCAGTGAGGGCGAAGGCATTGCTCGCTTCCACAAATTCGCTTAGATGTGCTACCGTCGTGCCCCTATTTAAGTGCCTATATTCGTTGCTGAAGTTCGTCACCATTACCTTGGCTTCGCCGTTATGAAGCTTGGCTATGCCTCTTGCGACGCACATCTGACGGTTTAGGAGCAGGTGCTGGTCGCCTTCGATGACACCTTGTAAGTTGGTAGACGCTTTGGTGCCGACGGAAATGATGACGCTCGACAGTGGCGGGATGGTTACCTGCTCTTCTGTCACATTCAAGGCATTGTGAGCGACGTTGCAGTCTGACGCCGTTGCATTATCCGTGGACAGCGTGATTGACCTGGATCTTAGGTCGATGACTGCGCCTTGCTGGTCCAGGAAATCCATGCCTAAAATGACGTCTCGCGAGCATTGCTGCAGGACCACAAAATTCACAGAATACGTCTGGCTGTGAATCGTGACTCTTGCCGCGCAGGTTCCAGTCGGTGTTATAAGGTGGCCCCCTGCTGTTCGGATATCCGGTCCTTCCCATGCAGTCTTTACCTTCTTGAGCTTAGCGGCGAAGAGACCACTGATGATAGAGTAGTCGGCGCCGGTATCGACTAGGGCGGTGACGCTGTGGCCGTCGATGATCACGTCGAGGTCGGTGGTTCGTCGTCTGGCGTTCCGGTTAGGTCGGGGCGTCGGATCACGGCTGCGTCGGCTTGGTCCGGTGCTGCTATGTCGCGTCGGCGGCGAGGCTTTGTCGTAAAGGCTCTGCTCAGGCGGCGTACTGCGACTACGTCGGGAAAGTTCGTGCGTCGTGGTCGTCGTCATCGGCAGCGGCGGCGGCGGCGGAGGAGGATCTTCGGCATTGCGTCGTGCAGCAACCGCACCTCCATCGGTTGCTTCCTTTAGTTTCCCGGGTAGGGGCTTGGGGATCGGCCCCGGTTAGGGCCGGTGTACTGGCGGCGATCCGGGGAGACGTAGCGGCCAGGCGAAGGTGAACGGGATGGTCGTCGTTGTTGCCACTGCGATCCGGCGATGTAGTCGGCGATGTCGCGAGGTCGCTCACCTGGGCGCGGACGCGGCGCGTTCACGTCGAAGCCACGCAGTCCCATCTCACGGTACTGGCAGTAGCGGTAGGTGTGCCCGGCTTCGCCGCAGTGGTAGCATAGTGGGCGGTGGTTCGGGGTGCGCCAAACGTCAGTTTTCCTCGGCGAGCGCTGGATTACTGGCGAGCGGGAAGGCGTCGGGGGTGGTGGCGGTGGCTGGCGACGAAACTGCGGAGACGTTGGGTCCTGGTGTTGGCGAGGAGCGGCGACAGGTCGTCGTGCAGTAGCGGCGTAGGTCATCGCCTCCGGTTGGGGCTGTGGCCGTTCAGGAACGCTCAGTGAGCGCTGTAGTTCCTCGCGGACTACGTCTTCGAGAGAGGCGACTTGGGGCTGAGACGATGGCAACATGCGGCGCAGTTCTTCACGAACAATAGCACGTATGGTCTCGCGCAGGTCGTTGGGGCAGAGTCCTCGGACTTCTGCGACGTCTGGCGACATGCGCCGATCGTATTGGCTGGTCCGCATTTCAAGAGTCTTCTCGATGGTGGTAGCCTCGGAGAGGAACTCTTGTACCGTCTTTGGTGGGGTTCTGATCAGTCCGGCGAAGAGCTCCTGCTTCACTCCTCGCATAAGCAGGCGAACCTTCTTGTCCTCAGACATGTCAGCGTCGGCGTGGCGGAAAAGTCGCGTCATCTCCTCCGTAAAGATCGTTACGTTTTCGTTGGGGAGCTGCACCCGAGTTTCAAGCAGTGCTGCGGCTCTTTCCTTTCGCACGACGCTGGCAAAGGTGCGCAGGAAAGCAACGCGGAAGTCGTCCCAGGTTCTAAGCGTTGACTCGCGGTTCTCGAACCAAGTCCTTGCGGCGTCTTCCAGGTAAAAATACACATGACGCAGCTTGTCGTCTGGGTCCCACTTATTGAGGGCTGCGACGCGGTCGTAAATGTCAAGCCAGCTTTCCGGGTCTTCGTAGGTCGATCCGCGGAAGGTAGGCGGCTCTTTGGGCTGGTTGACGACCACGGTTGCCGAAGACCTTGCTTCCGTCATCGTGGATGCCGGCTTCGTAGCAGCCTTTGTTTTCTTGTCCTTGTCGGGGAGCGGCAGGTATTCGGGCGGTAGTCCTTGTTGTCTTCGGCTCACTCGAACGACCGGGTCGGCGTCGTCCTCTTGCCGGCTTGGGCTTGGCTCACGGCTGGACGGGGGCGTACGGTACATGGACCGAGAAGCACCTCCACCAGATGTCACGAGGTTGTGATACACGCAGCACTTGAGAGGAAGCACGCAGGAGTCAGGGCGGTGTCGGGCGAACTGTTTATTGGGCGAACTTGTGCCCAGCAAAACGGGGCCAAACACAACTCATAGCAACAGCGGCGTGAACAGTCGTCGGCCGACGGAAAAAAAAGAAAAGCACCCCAGTGGCGCACTGCGCCGGCTTTTTATACACGCGTCGTAACGCGTTCCAAAGTGGCATACAAGACAAACGCGGCCTGCGTTGCGCTTAACAGAAAGTGATAGCGTCTTCCTTCGCAAACGAAAAGAACCGCACGTGTCAATATGGGGTCCATTTTCTCCAGGCAGACCATATTCATGAATGGTACACGCGCGTTCCATTTGTTCGACCAATAATTGCCAAAGACAATCCTACGGCCGTTGCACCCGCGAAAAGCAACACGAACGCATTTAATCCAACTTTACGATTAAGGCGCTTCTAGTTAACGCTGGCACGGTGCGTACCAGGAAGTCATTAGCCGGCGCGAAATCCACTTTACGGAGAAGTTCCGGCTCAAGGTGCACCAGCTGAACGCGCGACCAAACGCGCATATTAAAGACGATAGTCTTTCTTGGGGACCTTCGACGCAAACATTTTGGTCTGGCTGTACATGTGTCTGTTGTCTATCCTTAATGATACCGGGTACTCTAAACAGCACTAACCGACATCCCAAACAGCCGACCCCATCTACAGCGCTCACCAATGTTGCTCAAGCTTCAGCGTTCATACTTTTGCGATTGTCAATGAAAAAGCAATTATTGCGCATATCTGAGGCTCCTTAACAACACGTACTTATTCTGCACGTGCGTTTTTTACTAAAAATGGTATATATAAGTAATTCTAATGACCGTACCGTTTATCAGGCTGCACTGACCATGCAACGCTTGCACGAAAAGACATGTGTTTCCAATGCTTTGCTAAGACGACACGGTGGTGGCACCTACGCGTCGCCTTGCATTCTACACCTTTTCACCTCTGAGACAGGGGTGCACGCCCGTCTCAGAGCCGCACGCTTCATTTTCCAAGGTAACTGCCACATAGCGCTCATGTCTCACGTGTGTCGTGACTTCAGGGGCTCGTTTGCCTCCGCTGCACGCTCGAGGCCAAAATAAAAAATTGGCCCCGTATCTGCATGTTAATCTGCAAATGTCGCCGAAGAACGATAGTCTTGCGTCTGGAGAGAGTGAACAAAACGTATATTTGATGTTCTGCGCAAGAAAATTAGAGTACGCAGCGCCTCCAGAAGACCATCAACCAATTTTCTTGCGCAGAACATCAAATAAACGTTTTGTTCACTCTCTTCAGACGCAAGACTATCGTTCTTCGGCGACATTTGCAGATTGACATGTAGATACGTGGCCATTTTTTTCTTTTGGTGAAGCAGTCACATGGTGTGAGGTCACACCCCGCGGTTACCATACGAAGTTGTGGTCCTTGTAGGACGCTCTTCCAGCTGTCACGCACGCATTCACAATTCGCCGAACTTCTGTATAGCCTCGGCCAGAACCGCATTACGAATGTATTCGTCGGTCTTTATCTCTCGGAAATAAGCCACGGCAGCGAATAACAGCTGTTAATACCTGAAAGGCGGGCACAAAGGCCGCATGACAAGCCGATTGACACGAGTCTCTAATTGCTCTTTCCTCCCGGTTCCTACCTTCCACTGCTTGTCGGCCCTCTAGAAGCCCTTTCAACGTCTTGTTAGAATGGAACAACTAGGTCACGTGAGCATGGCGACCAATGTTTTTGTTATTACTTTCTTTGGCATGTCATGCCAATGCTCTCTCTCTCTCTATGTCTGTCTCTGTCTCTCTCTACTCAGCTGTCTCACTTGCAGGACTGCAGAATTGTTGCTGGTGAGACAGGCGCCTCTGATTTCTCCGAATCATTATCGAATCCTGTTCAGCTCGTTTATCGCCACGGCAACGGCATACTGCATCGATCTCAGGTGTTCTCACGCCCCCTCTGATTTCAATGGGCCTTGTGAAAGTGTTCACGACGCCTCAGACATTCGCTTCTTTCTCTGCGCGTAGCGAAGATAGAAATGAAACATTCTGTGGTTGTTTTATATATCTTACGCATTTCTTAATCCAGGCTGTTTTGCCACACTCCTGCCAAGTAGAGCGTAATCAAGTATATAATAATAGTTAGAGATTGTACAAATGCATATATACCCAATTTTTTTTCTCCTCCATAGCGTGTGAAAGAGTATTATCTGTATTTATGCCTCTTCAATTGTAATCACTATCAATACAAAAGCCATTTATAGGCGGCTTTTTATTGCTGTTATATAAAACAAGAAGTCAATTTTCTTTGCTGCGACACACCGATGTTACTGACAGCAGTGTCGCTGTTATTGGTGCAATCGATAACTCCCTAACCACCAAAAATACCTGCAGTAGCCAACCCGTAGAAGAAGGCTGACTCTTCGTAGCAAGTTGTTGTATGTGGTCGCTGTAGTGTGGGTTCGAACTTTCGGCCAAACTCCTTCCAGGTATAGGTACAGTGTATGAAGGTGCAACCATGAAGATTGAGAGTGAACTTTTTGTGGAAAAGCTGAGAATGTAGCCAGCATGGACCAATCGTTGTATTGCTAACCCTGGGAGAGTAAAGGTACTGAAGCTGAAAGACGGCGAAAAAAAAAAATGACTCTGTTAATATACATTATGAAAGTAAATTAAAGAAGATACCTTTTTTTTTGTCTCTTGGGCATGCACGTGTGATGAATGTCTCTCGTTGCGTGATTTCAAGGTATAACAGAAGTTTCTTAAGCTGACCAGTACTGTCTGAAAATCTGAATAGAAGTTTCATTTCACGCCTGTGTTATGTGAGGCAGGTTAAAAGCCTGATACAGAAAGAAAACGTAATGATTTTGGGTTAGCAAAAGCATGCAATATTCATAGATAACATGCTCAGCTGCATACTCTCGGCATTCAAACAAAACATGTTCTACACTTTCGATGGAGCCATGGTTGTTCCAGTACAGACTGGCTGTTTTTCCGAAAGTGGCACCGAACCAGCTACATTTGCAGGTCTTCCATATTTAAGCTCTAGTTGTGTTCATCTTTCAGTTTCTGTTTCTTTTTTTTTCTTCCATACGTGCGTCCCTTTCTGTTTCTATTCCTTCACAATCTTGATATGTTTTCCCTAGAAATGTTTCACTTATGCGTGAATAGCTAGCATAACCAATCCAAACATTCAGCGCACTTCATTTTTTCTTCTTTTTCATATATAAATCAAGTACGGCTTTTTTTTTTCATGAAGCCATCCTAAGCCTAAATTTCAGAGTCGAAATACAACATGCTTCACTTTCTAAGAGCGTCATTGTTCCTCACGTCTGTGAAGCCCTGAGGTGTTTTAGAAGGTGCTTGCAACAAAAATAAATCGAAAAGCCGGTAAAATTTTCTGTCTCATTTTTTTTTCGTTTCGGTGAACAACACTTACAGCAATCACTAGAGTCCTTTTATTAACGCTGCAAAACTACTAATTAACACATGCAGCACTGTGATCAGTGTGAGGTGCGTTCTACGATCCGAGAAGCCTCCGTTTCAAAGCCGGTCCTTGAACTCGCGGGATCGATCAAAAAAAAAAAAAACATCTCCAGTCGGAACAGCGTCTCCACGATGCCCGCCGGACCCCTTCTATATCTGCAGTGGCCGGTGTAACATGCATGATTAAAAGAAGTCCCATGGTCGTTGCAGACCATGGTTCTTAGAGAAGACGTAGTTGTGTGCAGTGTGGCTAGCGAGCTGTGTCCAGAACAGCCGGGATCCGAGGAGAGAAGGTGAGAGTGCCGAAGGGCATTTAACTATCTATCACGGCCCTGTCAAGCCTCTCCAGAATGTTCTAGTCTAGGAATAGGCGTCGCGCATTCCGCTCAATTAGGAGAAGCAGTCGTACGAGATGGTAGTTTCGCTGCCAATAAAATCGATCTGCATGTATCTGTCTGGATGACGGGTAGTTCAGCGGGCCAGTGCTATTTAGGGCCAATCAAAGACGCTGCACGTCAGGTTGGGTTGGAGGAACAGGGGATTAACTTTGACCACCTGCGCGCTTATTATAGGCGCACGAACGTCTTCGCCTTTAGCGTCCGTTCATGCATTCATAGTGTATCGAACCCTCGGTGTCGGGATCAGCAACATTAACTCTGTCGCTTACCCATTACAAGACGTGTTCATCTGCGACGAGCAGCCGAATGATAAGTGCGTAATTGCAGCGTCATTATTATCAAGTCAAAAATAGATCCCTTACTTGTTTGTCATGCTTAGTAAAACAATGGCGTAAGCACACTTGCAACTTTGTACTGATTTGTCCATAGCTATAGATACTGAGCCTAAACATGATAAATTAGGTGACCTATAAAAGTTTTCACAGCTTTAACGCTCACATTTATCTCTTACAAGCCTGCGACTAGAGCATAAAATTTCCTTACAATACAGGCCCTCACATAAGCGTTCACTGGAGATTGACGTGCCAGTAAGGTAAACGCAACAAAACCCGAAACCATGGGTGTAACACAAGCTTTAGACTTCCTATAGAAGCCGTACTTTCTTGGCGCGTAAGTACCCACTTGTTTGTTTGGGTATCATTCCTACTTAGCACTACATTCTTTTCTGTCAGTCTACGTGTAATGCTTTGTAATATTATATTTTAAAAATTTATGAACTTTTTTAACTCAGGAAAGTTAAACCGATGCGCAAATCCTGTAAGAGCGTCACCCTCGAGTCATTAAGCATCACAACCACTTCTTCTCTCATGACTGTGAGTTAGCACGAAGTCGTCTTAAATGCCTCCTAATCTCAGCTTCGGAAGTTAGTGCAGACAGAGAGAGAGAGAGAGAGAGACAAAAGTAACTATAGTGAAAACAAAAGGTATTTTGAAGTAACTGTAAGAAATAGGAGTTTTTACTTTCGGACATGACTGGTTACTACATGCTCAGTTCCACCTAAGGAAGTTTGAACCTAAGGTTGTTAAAAACCTTAGGGAAACCCCGACCTGGAGACAGCGTCATCTACAATAACGCGAGAGCGTTGAAGAGCTTGTTTCGCCGAAGTTCCATTCCAGAAATCAACTTGTCCATGACCAAAAATCAAGGAAGATGGAAATAAAATTTATGGTTCCAGTGAAAATAGAACACAGGCCGTCTGCATGACAAGGAAGTGTTCTACCGCAGGGACAAGCTAATGCTTGTAACTGCGTCAGCGGAAAAAAATCTATATGAATGTCATGAAGGGAAACCTCCTTATAACGTATGTAATTTTCCGTGGCAAATGCGCCAGGTGTCAAAAAATGACAATTTCCGGACGAGTGGGGGTTTTCAGAGGTCCAAACATTACAAAGCACTCGGACATATGTAATTAATCATCGTCAGCTACGAAAGCATAAAAATGTGATCATCTGAATAGGTTCACGTGTTGCCGGACATTAGTGTTAAGACTAGGGTGAATTGGTGCATTTGGCGCAAAAAAGAGAAAACAGCGCTCAAATTTTGACAAACACACATGGGGACCGACGACGTGAAGCGCTTACTTACTTGACAATTTTTATTTAGGAATGTGGACACGTTTATACCATCGCAGGCAAAACACTCCTGACTACCACCAGTGTGCTGTTATCCCTCTGAAACCAACATCACCGCACCAAAATTCTGCGTCACAAAGACGTGTGGTTTATCTCAAAGATAAAAAAGAAGTACATTTCTTTCTGAGGAAGGGTTATAGAAGCCATGTAACACATTTATATTTAAGGCGTACCATTTCATCAACTAGAAATTTTTCTATTGTTCTTTTTTTATTTGTATGGTAAGGATCTTTGTTTCACGTAACTTCGGTGTGCAGCCCCAATATCTGGAATGGATGCCAAAGCGGCCGCTAATAACTTCGACGTTATACTCGTGCTTCATAAACCTTACATACATTGAGGCACCTTCCTGTTTGGTCTATGTGCATCTTTTTCCACAGGACAGCGCGGTCGAATAGACATGACTCGCGCTTTATACGAAGCTAGATTTTTGTTTTCTTTGTGCAGATCTGTTGCTTTCTAGCGGATTTGTTTACTACACGCAGTCGATAGCCTTCTTTGCACACAGAATGGCACTGTCACATTGGCATGCTTTCCTATCTTCTTCAAGTTATTCGCGATCTTGTGCATATAAGGTACTACAGTAAACATTTGATTATGATTTTTGTTGCTATGTGATGCTGATTTCCTGTCCTGGGTGTTCTTTAACTTTTTAGAAGTGATTCTGCGACAAAAATGAGAAGATGTACCTTTATGAAATCAAGTGGCAACATGATTTTTTTAAGGCCTTGATAAAGCATATTGTATCAATATATCTCTTGACAAGCGTTTGAAAAAACTGGTGAAAGAAATCCCTCTCAAAAACATGTTGACTTTTTTATCGTTCAGATGAACCGCGCGTGTTTGTGACACAGAATGACGATGCGGTGATATTGACATCAGAGGAATGGCAGCATATTGGTGGTATAGCCGACAAGTGTTGTGCCTGCCGTCACATTAATGCATCCACGTTCCAAAATAAAGATCACTTGGAAGTCAGCGCTTGTCGTCGTCCGTCTTTTGCGTGTTTGTCAAAATTTCAGCGCTGTTTTTTCCTTCCTTGCTGGCGTACGCGTACTGGGCTCATATCAACGGTACTGCAGGCAGTAGACTTTCTAGGATAGTTCGAAAGACCAATGCTGCGTGCAGTCGTTCGTTTTCTGGTGGCATGCATGGTTGAAGCATGCACCGAGAACCGAAAACAGGGTAGCAATTGTGAAGGCGAAGCGCACAGTGCCTGATTACACTATCACGCTCTACCCTTGAAGGCGTAGTTGAAGAGGTCTCCACAAGTTTTTTTTTTCTTCCACGATTTTCTACAGCCGCATGCTAATAGGAACATTGTAGAGTTGCAGGGTCGTGAAAGACGTACTGCGTGTAAGTACGGCCCGTCCTGTGCTGACTAAACGAAACCACCACGATGCCACCCGGCGAGGGACGGAAGAGAGACGTGAGATGCACGGCTCTCGTATTGCCACAACAACCGCCGAGGGTAGCTTTCTGCGGTTCGCGTGGGGACCCCCTGGTGACACACGGGCGACTGGCCCGTCGTACGGTGGACGTAAACAACTTGTAGACAGCGCCGGGTCAACGGGTCACGTCAAATTAAGCGGAACAAGGAGCACTCGGAAAAGGAGGAGAGCGGGAAAGGGGATCCCCCCCCCCCCCCCCCGCTGCGCCCTGCGGAGTCTAATCACTGCGCGCACGCTGACATAGAGAGTACTTTATAGGATGCTTTAAGGTTCCGCAATATTGGGAAGATACACTTAATAAGCGGCAATAAAGTGTACTGATATCCTAGAGAATAACTATTCGAGTGTATTTCGTTCCTTTCTCTACCATATATTTTCCTTTACAAGTACTCCAATCATTTCTTCTTTATTCCTTGCATTTTCAAGCAACAGCCGCAGCAGTTCCGCTATCTTGTTCCGCTTCTATCTATCTATCTTGTTCCGCTTTCTTCAACTGTAATGTGTTATCAATATCCTCGTGCTGAATCAGTCTTACTTTTTATTACTAAATAAGCTATTCCTCTTGTTTTGCGAAGTGTTAAAACTTCTACATCGAGATATTTTTACCCCTCGAAATGAAAAACCGTTATGTTCTACCATCGTCTTCTCCATTCTTCTCTCTATGGTTTTTTATCTGAAAAAAAAAGAATCTTGATTTCATAAGCACCGTATCAGCGCTCTTATGTGGCAAAGCAAACGCTTCAGCCTTAGTAAAACTGTGAGCCACTAAACTCTGTTGTGTTCAATCGACCACGCAACTTGTTAGTACTTAAAAACAAAGGTGACATAAAATTTTGTCCAAATTCCGCGTTCCCCGCTTCGTGGATGCGTCATTTTGTTCGGCTTGCCGTATGCGCTTGGCATTCTGTGCCCAATCTTCGTTAGGTGTTTGCAGCTTGCCGGCTATGTTGACGATCCCGTTGATGCTCCCTTCCTCCGTCCTCGTAGGTGTGTTGCTCTTCGTTTGTTCTGTAAATTTTCGCTACCTTACCATGGTGACGTCATGGCACAAATTGAATGTGCTACTCCGCAGTTGGAGGTTTCATATATTAAATCACTGTGAAATCTTCATGACGTCGTATTGATCTCACTTGGCCTCACATGACGTGTAGTTAATATGACGACGTCACCGCATGACATCGTCGCTTTTTGAAATGTGCGCCTATAACGGAGGCACTGGAAAACGCTCTAGGCGTAAAAAGCTCTAGGATTGGGGAGAGCGAGGATTAGTACAAGGTCCGAGACAGAAAAGTACATGCTTTCGCCTTAGAGGGGTCTTAGGTGAGCACATAGAGATTTGTTGTTGTTGTTGTTGTTGTTGTTGTTGTTGTTGTTGTTGTTGTTGTTGTTGTTGTTGTTGTTGTTGTTGTTGTTGTTGTTGTTGTTGTTGTTGTTGTTGTTGTTGTTGTTGTTGTTGTTGTTGTTGTTGTTGTTGTTGTTGTTGTTGTTGTTGTTGTAGGCCGGCATGTACGACTATAGCCACCTCGGCGAGCCGAGACAGCTAGCCACGAATGTGAGCCCACCGCCGACGTTTTTGATGACGCACGCAAAAAGTACACGAAACTCTATGACATGCACGTCTTCGCTGTAAAAAGAACTATAAATTGTTGTAAGTGCCTGCGTACACGTCCTAAAGATTCGAAGTGCGTATATGCATTCAGACGACTGTACATTCCGAGCACTTAGGGCCATTTATTAAACACGGGGCGGAACGGGCACTCAAATGAAGCGGAGCCAATAACGTCTCTCGAATTGTGAGCTATTGAATGGGGCCAACGTGATATATATCTCCTTCGCGTGGAACAGCGCACTTTGCCGGGAGCGCGCCTGTGGGAGCAGGTTGCCCGCGTTTTTCCGCGAACAAAGACGCGACCAAAACATATGCTCGTCGTCTAACGCAATCTGCAAAAGGATGCGCTTGCTGGCTGCGCGGCTTTGTGGGGCAACGCGTTAATATGACGAGTGCCGAACGCAGTGCCGTATCTTCCGGACTACAGCCCGCTCTGGGGGACTCAGTGGTTTCGATATTTTGTTCGATATTATGGGTTCAGTTCTCAGCCCACAATGACCCCGCCTCGTTGTTCGCAAAGTGTGCGGACAACCGTACGCTTAAGTTTGTGAGCGCGCAGAGGAAAGAAGATATTTCGAATACGGCGTCCCACATTTTTAGACGTCATCTCAAGTGTACTGGGTCTACATGTTTAAAAAGCGGCGAATATAATATATATTGAATACAAACGATTAGAGTGCGGCTCGGACTTTTCGTCTTAGCCATCAGCGAGTAGGAATTAGGTTGATAGTAATAATTATTGTTCTTGATTCACGTCCCACAACATGGATCTGAGTACCAGGTAAGTGTCCCCTGCCACGGTGGTCTCGTGGCTAAGGTACTCGGCTGCTGACCCGCATGTCGCGGGATCAAATCCCGGCTGCGGTGGCTGCATTTCCGATGGAGGCGCAAATGTTGTAGGCCCATGTGCTCAGATATGGGTGCACGCTAAAGAACCCCGGATGGTCGAAATTTCCGGAACCCTCCACTATACGGCGTCTGTCATATTCATATGGGGGTTTTGGGACTTTAAACCCCACATATCATCATTATCAGTACGAGAGAAGTAAGGAGCAAGTTGATGTTACCTTATCAAGAAGAGACCCCCAGCAACTAGCTCGAATTGGTGGACTTCCCAAAGTCGGTTTAGTGGAAGGAATAGAGCAATGAAACGGAGAATCGGTGCGTGGTCCACCCCAATTCTCCAAATGGGAATAATTTTCCGAATGGGAAAATTTTCCCTAATGAGAAGAATCAGTGCAGTACTTTGCATTAAGCCTGCAATTGATGTGGGTCAAGACGAAGTGCAGGATCTGCTTCAGGAAGGCATGGATATAACGGTGCACTTTCTGACAGAATGCGGCATGGACATTTCATGAGAGAAATCTGCGAGAATGCCACCCTGTGGACTGCAATGTGGAACATACGAAACACAGAGAAGACACAGAGAGAGTCTACAAAAGGACTTCGTATTGGCACTTCGACCAACTGACGTACCTGCCACCGTGCCGTACAACACACCATGTAAACAACCGGCATAAAAATACACGTTCGCAAAGGACCCGTAGAAATAAACAAAGCAGCAGTATAGAGCGATGTTCAGCGTTCACACTAGAAGGGACACGTACAAATTTTACCGCGCTTCGTTTTATCCGAAAAACAAACTGCGGACAACACTAGCGCGATACGCTCGAAAGAAAGTTTCAATCGCGATCGAATGACGCTGTAGAGCAGCGTAAATGGAGGCTCGAAGAAAAAGAAGAAGTGCAAGAATAACGAGACAGAAGCAAATAAGTGCACGAGTGAACGCTGCATACAAAACCAGGAGTGTTCGTGTCACTTGTACAATGAGGCCCACACGGATCTTGAAAGCGCCATTACAATTTACATGAGATGCGCTCTGCACGCAATAGGGAAGTGCGCACGACTAATAGACATACTCGCATCGCGCGACACAAGCTCCGCACGTTTGAAGTGCAAGTTGAGGTCCTAACTGACGTACCTGCCGCGAAGTGAAGAAGGAGATGTTTATGAAATGGATGCAGCATACGGTATTCTCGGAAGATGCGCCCTCATCGTGACAAGCGAAGCAGACAATTGACGCGACCATATTTCTCGCGCACACATACATGATCGCCGCTACAGAGTTACAAGGCCCCGTGTTTGGAGCCGCATCTCGTTCCCATAGTATTCACGCACGCAGCGACGGGACCCATTCAAGGGGCCCGTCACATATATCTCAGTTTGCGAGATCGGCCCGTTCTGGACAGGAACATTGTGAGGCGACGCTTGTTTGCTTGTTCCAGTATAGCGGGAAAATCGATCACTTTCGAGAAGAAGCATGTATTTATATATTTATTTGATATACCTTCCATGGCCATATGCACATTGAGTAAGGGGGGCTTTACAGAAATTTTATACACCAAAGGTATAAATATAATTCACATGAAGAAGCAAATTATGATATGCAAGAACAGAGCATGTGAAACGTAAAATTAGTACAATCAAAATTCTCTGAAAGGTGAATGATACAAGAACCAGCAGAAAATGTAACATTAAAAAATGGCAGCATATCCACGGGGTGAACGATGGAGAGTGGGGCGAAGCATGCGTCCGTCCATTCGTTCTTGCTTTCGTCCGTCCATGTGTCTGTTTGTGTGACTACCGTGCGTCCATCCGTCCATCCGTGCCTGCGTCTGTTCGAGCGTCCGCAGGTCCATTCGTGCGTCCGTTCCTGCGTTCGTCCATGCAACCGCCCCTGCATCCGTCTATGCGTTCATCCGTCCGTGCAGCCATCCGCGCGTACGTCCATGCATCTGTCTGTGTGTCCGTTCGTCCATCTATAGTCAACACTCCAAGTACCACCATCTCGCATCTTTTCATCATATATTCCGCATATAGAAGCACCGCCATCCAGCGGACATTCCAAGGACTAAAGGAGAGGTGGCACACGCACACTTTCTTACGGCTTGCGCTTCATGTCTACTTCCCACCTTTAACCACCTCGAGTTCACGGTGTTAACTAGTTCGCTGTATTCATGGCATTGCGGCCCAACGCTCGCTAAACCTTTCTCAAACCAAGGAGATTACGCCCAGCGAGTATAACGTAGCAACCCTTTCTTATCAGATATATAGTGCTCAATGTACATGCCAAATGCTGCTAATGGGGAATGAGAGACAGGAGAATTCGGCTTTTAGTTAACGTGCATGCTGCGTACTTTTTATTGTTCAACAACGCACAGGAGAAATTTCCCACCAGCACCACCTTGCAGGTCAAAGTGTAAGACATGTTACGTACTACGGCGAGGGACGAATGGGTGCCGCTTTAAGGAGTTTCGCCCCTAAAATTGGGATACAAGTGGTCACCAAGTGGTCACGTTGTATATTATAAAGCATGGTAAAAATACAAGTGATGGAATAGATAGTTTGAATGAAGAAAAAAAAAGGGAAGGGAAGAATACTACAACATGTAAGGCATCGCACATGAAACTGCGCAAGCACTTGAGCAGAAGCACACACGATAAGTTAGGCAGAACGTCGTCTGCCGGAGATATGCGCGTTTAGAGATTGCCTTAATTTTGCCAAGTTAGTTCCCGCGACTATATCATCAGATAGCTCTTCCATAAGCGTATGGCTCGCGGAAGTGCGAAATAGTGGAAGGTGTCAGTGTAACCGTGAAGTAGCATGAAACATTGATTATTATGTATTCTACGAGATGTGTGTGGGGATGTATGTAGGCCCAACGCATGCCAGTCGAGCTGGTACATGTACTTATGAAATAATGACAACAAGGCAATATCACGACGATCACTTAACAGCTCGAGGGAAAGAGAGTGATTTATTTGTGTCACACTTGAACGATAGTTATAGTTTTGAGCAATGAAACGAGCGGCTCTGTTTTGGATTGATTCTAATGAAGTTATCAGATATTTTTGATGGGGAGACCAGATAGAAGAGGAAAACTCAAGTTGTGGGCGGAATAATGTTTGGAAAGCAAGCTTGCGAATGGTGGAGGATGAGCTTCGAAGATTGCGGCTTAAGTACCCTAATGACTTAGCAGCATTGGCACTTACGTTGGTAATATGGGTAGTATATAAGAAAGGTTTGAAGTAAGAGTGATGCCTAGATGTTTAAAAAAAGTGGCATCAAATAATGGGCTGGTTTTTATACTGTATGAAAAGTTGGATTTGGACAGCTTCCTGCTAATCGACATTACTTTGCACTTCTTTCAGTTCAAGTACATAAGCCATGTGTCACATCAAACGGTAATTAAGTTGGGGTCATCTTGAAGAGAAATGTCGTCGGTGGAACTGTTAATTGGGCGTTATATAACACAATCATCAGCGAATATGCGCATGTACGTAGGATGATATATTATTGGGCAAGTCGTTGAAATAAATGAAATTCAATAGGGGACAAAGTACGCTTCCTTGAGGTACACCTGAATCAACAAAAGAGAAGGATGAGGAGGCATCGTGGGCCATGGTTAATTGCTGCCTGTTAGAAAGGAAATTTCGGAGCCAGGATATATAGAGTTACCGAAACCAGTTTTATTGCGGATAGTTTGATGAAGAGGTGACAATGTGCAACGCGATCAAATGCCTTAGAGAAATGTAGGAAGATACAGTCTGCGTGTAGGTTTGAGTTCATGTTAAAGTGCAAATCTGTTGTTAATTCTAGCAGTCAAGTCTCGCATGACAAGCCTCTACGGAACCCGTGCTGTTTCGCGAAAAAGAAGTTATTAGATTTGAGATTGTTGTAAACATGAGATGCGATAATATGTTCCATAATCTCACAACAGATGCACGTTAATGAAATTGGTCGCTAATTTCTGACTATGTTCTTCTCACCATTTTTAAAGATGGGTACAACTTTGCCAGTTTTTCAGTCGCCTGCAATCTGACCAGTGTTTAGAGATATCTGGGAAATGTGGAATAAAACTTTGAGAAACTGACACTATGTTTTTTTTCTCAGAATTTTGGAGTTGATGTGTGTCGATACCTGATGTAGTGGATAGCTTCAACTTATCAATGAGGTGCGCGATACCTTCTACTGAGATATCTATGGGTGTCATGTATAGGTAGTCACGATTAGTGGCCACTGCGAGATTATCTAAGCGCTCTTTTGTGAAGACGCCCCACCGCGGTGGTCTAGTGGCTAAGGTACTCGGCTGCTGACCCGCACGTCGCGGGTTCGTATCCCGGCTGCGGCGGCTGCATTTCCGATGGAGGCCGAAATGTTGTATGCCAGTGCACTCAGATTTGGGCCCACGTTAAAGAACCCCAGGTGGTCGAAATTTCCGGAGCCCTCCACTATACGGCGTCTCTCATAATCATATGGTGGCTTTGGGACGTTAAACACCACATACCAATCAATCAAATTTTTTTGTGAAGATAGATGGAAAGCAATAATTGAAAACAGGAGAACACTCATTGTCTGGAAGAGGGCACCGTTATTGTCGTGTAACACAATGCGGTTAACGTGATCATTGAGGCGTAAGATTTGCCAGAATTTCCTGGGATTACATTTGAGCAGGAAAAGGAGATCATGAAAAAAATGTTTGTCTTTACCACCAGAAAGAGCATAGCAGTAATCTTTTGCACTGCTGTCATATTTTCCCCAAGATGCCTGGTTGTCAGAACGTTTTGCAGCCTTATAAACCTTATAACCTTATAAACATTTTTCTTGATATTTGTATATGTCGAGTACGAAGGTCTACGCAACTTATTTTCAAGCCAAATTGTGGTCGTGCTGTATTAGCATTAAATCGCGCTTCCAGTTTGACAGACATGTCTTTCTTATTTTATCGCACTGTGATTCGCAAGTCTTTTTCGAACTCTTCGTTTTTGTTAGTTTTTTTTTTTTTACCATGGAAGTGTTTTATGCCGGGGTCCACCAAGACTTTAGTGACTTATTTCTGTCACGGACATGACGTTGATGAAATATACTCTGCCTACTGAGAAAGAAACAATATTTAAAAAATGTTTTCCCGTCAGTAATTGAATCTCCGACTCCTCAGCCTGTGACACTATGTGCCCGACACTCTACCGACTGAGCTATATCAAGGGAATAAAAGAAACGTTACGAATGCCTTACATTACTCACACTTATTCTTTCGCTCGGAGCTCTCTGTCGGTGGGGCGGAGTGGTGCCGCCATCTGTGAGAGATAAAGAGAAGTAATGCGGCATGACACTTTTACTAGCACCGATAAAAACGACTTGTCAACGACGCAGTTAAACAATTTTTATTTATTTATTTTATTTTTTTATTTATTAAATACTGCCAGCCACCCTTTGGCAGCCAGGGCAGGAGTGGTACAGTGCAGAGTTTGAACACAAGGTTTACACGCGACCAGTAACACGGTCCGCGGTACACAGGGAAGCAATAATACAGTAAGCTTACAGCTTGTCACGACACACAAGCGCACGCAATCAGTAACACGGCCCACGACTCGAAAGCAGCAGTAATTCTCGTTCAAATAGCTACATGAATATACAATAAAACCGGCAATGCTAGTCTAATGCAAAACACACAAAGTACGCTACGCGCATTGACCAGGAAGCGTGAAAAAAAAACAAAAAAAAACAAGCAGTGTGCGTTGTGGCATGGTAGCAAGATAACACGTGAAATACGTTAGTTCAATAGGACAGGGGAACAAGACCAGCACTTCCAATCATACACAATTTTGAATAGCCGTTGAAAAAGCATTTTGATTAGTTAAGTTAGTAACGTCACGTGGCAAAGTGTTCCATTCTCCTATCGTTCTCGGGAAAAAGGATAGACGGTGAGCGTTTGTTCTCGTGAAAGGCATTAGGATTGTTTTGTTGTGCTTGTTCCGGGTGGGGCGTGACTTGTTGAATTCGAGATAAGTATGGAAGTCAAGCTTTGAATAACCATTGACTATACTGTGTAATATTTTAAGTCGATGTAATTTACGGCGGGACTCTCGTGTTGGTAGGTCAGAACGCCTGCGCAGTTCTGTCACGGATACTCGCCTGCTGTATGCGTTGTGAATAAATCGCAGCGCTTTCTTTTGTACCCAATCGAGCATCGCTGAATCCGTCTTTGTGTGCGGGTCCCAAACAACGTCTGCATATTCGAGCAAGGGGCAAACCATCGTAGTGTACGCAACGGTCTTCGTTCTGCTTGTACAGTGCTGAAGTCGGTGTCTTAGAAGCCAAAGTCTGCGCAGTGCTGATGATGTAATATTTTGTATGTGTTTGTTCCAGGTGAGGTTTGATGTCATGGTTACACCCAAATATTTGAAGTCGTTAACAACCTCTAATTTAACATTGTTAATTTGATAAGCATATTGAAATGGAAACTTTTTGTGCGTTATTGTCATTTGGCGGCACTTTGTTGTGTTGAGGCTCATGTTCCAATCGGCACGCCAATTACTAACAGCTGTTAAGTATTTGTTGAGAACTTTCTGGTCATTTACCGATTCAATAGGGAGATAAACAACGCAGTCATCGGCAAAGAAACGGAAACGCACTGGACAGTCGAACTGTAAATCGTTTAAATAGATAATGAAAAGCAACGGACCTAAGACGGAGCCCTGTGGGACTCCAGAAACAACTGATGACAAGTGAGAGGCAGAGTCACCTATCTGAACGTACTGATACCGGCTTGATAAGTAGGAGTCCAACCACTCAGTTATTTTCTCATTTTTGACCAAATTTCGAATTTTTAACATCAGGTTGCTATGAGGTACTCGATCGAAAGCTTTTTCGAAATCCAAGAATATAGCGTCAATTTGCCCCCCCCCCCCCTCCCTTATCTAAAACTTTTGAGATGTCGTTAGTCGTGTGTATTAGTTGTGTAACCGTGGAAAATTCACGCGGAAAACCATGTTGATTGTTCGTAAAAAACATGTTGCTCTCAAGATACGTTACTAGGTGTTTAAATATAAAGTGCTCCAAAACTTTACCGGCTGTACACAAAAGGGATATGGGGCGGTAGTTTTTTACAGAAAGTTTATCACCGGATTTATGCACAGGAGTAACTTTTGCAGTTTTCCAATCGTCTGGAACCACACCGCTTAGTAGACTTTCGTTAAATATAATGTAAAGGTATTTCGAGCACCACTCCGCATACCGGTAAAGGAATGCATTTGGTATTCTGTCGGGACCTGCGGACTTTTTAGGGTCAAGGTTGAGCAAAGCCGAAAATATTCCCGGCTCGGTAATAGTTATATCGGGAATGTCAAAGCCAGGAATATCGAAATTAGTGCAGCACTGATGGGTTGCACATACAAATACAGACGAGAAAAAAGCATTGACAGCCCTTGCTATCGAGCAGGCATCGGACGCTTCCCTGTCGTTTATTTTAATTTTAATTTTGCCGACTGGGTCTTTCTTTGGGTGATGTGAGTCCAGAACTTCTTAGGGTTGGTGATAAGAAAGCCGTGCATCTTAACATTAAAATGGAGTTGGAGATAATAGTTACAGCGTCTCGATAGCCGAAACGTATACTGACCACTCTAGCATTGGTGAGTCGCCTTGGACGCATTGGTGCGTCGTTCTGTGTTCTTTGCCTTTTGCTTCGTGTTAACGTGAGGTGGCTCGTTGTCGGAGTGGTGCAGCCTCCACATGCATTAAGAGTATTTCACCACCGACTACTTCGTGTGTGATAGCACCGACTAATTAAACTACGGCAGTAAGTGGTGCAGGAAGGGAATGATGTCGACGGGCGAATGTGGTGCCTCAGAGGAAATAAACGGAAGTCAGCAAGACGTATAACATCTGCGTGCGTTCGCTGCTCAAGCTATATACGAACTTCCGCCTCCAGTGTTGCTGAAGCGCAGTGTGGTAGTGTATGCATGAGCACAGGTGTGGGTTACCGTATCACTCACGAGCGCACACTTTTACATTTCCCTCCATAACTGACGACGCTTCGAAGAAGTGTACAGCACCGGCGTCCATGACTTGCTTGTTGCTATTAGGGGCGAAGCTCCTTAAGGCGTGGGCTGTGCGTCCTCTGTACGTAGCCACCTCTCGTTTAAATCTTGCAGTGCTCGTTAGATAGCTGCACTTGTAGCTGATGATGAAAATATGCAAGATGTTATAATCTAGACGGCGGTACTTTTAGTTAATGATGGAAGATGCGAGATGTTATAAAATAGGAATGATGTCACATATGGCGCGTGTCATTGGTGGAAGGGGTCGGGGTTCGATTTGGTACGGCGACGCACGCTAGGGGGAGCGTTGAATCGAGTGGGCAAAATGTACGGAGGATTCGTGGTTTACCAGGTTTACCTCCGGAGCTTCGCCCACTGATCATCATTCACTTCGTGGATATGGCGGCACTTTCATCTTTGCACACGATTCACGATACGCTGTGTCCAGGTATAGGTTATTAAGTTAAACTACCACAATGGTCAAATCGTGATAATGGGCGTAAGTCGTCGTGACAGATGTCATACGCCACTAGGCGTCACCAATGGAGAATTAGCGTCGAACAGTGCTATAGCTGCCAAGCACTAAGCGGCATTGTACAAACCTTCGTAATCACTATTGCATAAGCACTACCTATGGGACGACACTTTTCACTTTCGTGATTGAGCAATTTCCACGACGGAGGAATCAGTAATGTTTTTTTTTTCTTTTGCTTGTAGCGAGGTGGATGGGAGGATTACGTGCAGTGCAGATGAAAGTATGGTTAGCAGGGACTTGCATGTATTGATATTTTCAATAATATATGCGGCAGCAAGAACTGTACCGGAAAACAGCGCTCGTTTCATAAATAAGTGACGTTAAGCAATGTTAAGTTAGTAATTGGTGTATAGGTAAGCATTGTGAAGTGAAGTATCTAAGCGACCCAAAACTACGAAATTATTATGATGCGCGCAGGAAACCCCGAACTTCGGTGCTGATATCAAGCCACTGGCTTAATTCCAGCCAATTCATTCATTTCATTGCCTCATGGCACATTCGGACTTTGCGCATTCTTGAATTCAAATCACCTTTCCATATCGTTCCTTCGTGCATGCCAAGAGGGTTTGGTCCCGTTACTCTAATTGCTTCAGTATTCTCCCTCTACATCTAATAACCCTTTTGGTGCGAATTATGATGCACTGTCTGTAACTGTCGAAATTTCACACAACATAAATCTAAGGCACTCGTTATTATATTCCAAGAAAGAAAATTGAGAAATAACTTGTCTTTTGCGGTCTTCCCTAACTAATCATAAGTAATATATATTTGAACGCGTAGTTATTTTTCAGTCTGTCATGTTCTATATTTACATAAAAAGAAGAAAATTTTAGGCTCAAAATGCAGATATACTTGGTTTTTGGCTGTGTTCATTTTGAGCATAACGAAAAAAGAAAGGAAAATTGTACTCATGAAATTGGTCCTGGAACGCGGTATGAGAGACCTGTCGAACATGTTGAACAAAAGTTAGCGCGACAAAAAGAAAGACGAGAAAGGAAAGACGGAGTACCGCGCTGCTTTGTAGACTGTCTTTAGTTTCTCGCCTCGTATTTGGCGCGCTATTTTTTGTTCAAAATTTAAGTACACCAACTCGTTCAATTGGCCGTTCTGATGCTGTCGAATGTCGTAGTTCTTTCACCAAAGTTATCGGCTGTAGCCATACGCAGCACATTTGAGGTTAAGTCAAGGCACATTAGCCACGCCAAGGTTAGATTGATCCTGTGCGCAACTTATGTTGCCCTTTCTTTCGCACTAGTTTTAGGAACTGATAAAAACAAATTGCGCCCATCTATGTGAACGCTGCGCTTCAAGAGGATAAGAGACCCGCAGTTCACGGGTTTGAATCCCGGCTGCGGTGGCTGCATTTCCGAAGAAGGCGGAAATGTTGTAGGCCCGTGTGCTTTGATTTGGGTGCACGTTAAAGAACCCCAGGTGGTCGAAATTTCCGGAGCCCTCCACTATGGACTCTCTCATAATCATATGGTGGTTTTGGGATGTGAAACCCAACATATCAATCAATATCAAGAGGATAAGGTTTCTTCACTTGACATCTATCGCCATGTTGTGTCCCCACCGTCTGCTTATCTATTAGTTACAATAGTCAACTCGTTGCAGCCACAGAAAACTCTGAAAGCATTGCAATTTGTGGTTCACAAAGAAAGAAAGTGTACCGGTGGTAATACGACACTTGAGACTATAGTACATGGTTACATGACAACGTGACGATTACCTTTTGCCGAGATTAGGATGGCAGTCTTGTCTACAAATGTATCACGAATGTGGGGTTATTATGGCAGTCCCATGATCACCATTGAATGTGCACCGCTCACTTACGGCGCCGAGATGATAGCGGTAACCATTAAGTTTATTTTGCATTAAATTGAATAGCGAACCAAAAAGATTAGTGACCGACTGCTAGACTGAAAGGCACTGGTTCAATCTCAGGCGCGGTGGTCGTATATAGCTGGATCCGAAACGCTAGATGCCCGTGCTTTGTCGTCAGCATGTCTAACACGAACGCTCCAACGCTGGACCTGGCCTACATTGACGACGGATGCCAGCTCCGACGTTCTTGGCGCTTTTGACGACATAATGCCTCGGTACGCTTAAATAGTACATCGGCATGCATGGACAACACGTCAGCAAAAGAACCTAATACTACGTGGTGCTAGCGCTAATAGAGAGTTTTAGTACTGCGGAACGGTGCTACGTACGCATCACACAACCGCCTTGCGTTACGTGGCGTCATTTGCCAATAATCGGTTTTTAGTACGCCGCAGTACCCGCGTACGTCACGAGCGTGAAGCGTGTTGCACCATCTGGTAGATCGAAATAGAAGCACGTGTTGTTGACAGCCAATGTGAGCCAATCCAAGTGTTATAGCCAGATTATGGCCATATTTTAAGCCACAGAGCCGGTCGGTGCTTGCCTTCGATGCCGCCATTTTTCAAAACGAAGTATCGCGCTGTCGCGAACTTGTTCGAGAGCGGCGCGATCATCTCATACGTACGCACGCACGCATCTCATGCGTGCGTACGTAGCGGCTGCGTACGTAGCGCGATACGTGCGTGTTGCGGTCTGCGCGTGCGTACTACGCAGAACGTGGCGTCCTTACGTACGCAACGCCGCCACGTACGCAGTACTAAAACTCTGTAATAAGACTGTCCCAGGCCGCGCTCTGGAGCATTCGTTTTAGGCTTGCTGAATATTTTACTTACGTACATTTAGGTGCACGTTAAAGAACCCTAGTTAAAGTCCACATATCTGGAGCCCTCCCCTGCCTCCTATAGTATCGCCATGCCTCCTATAGTATCGTGATTTTGGCACGTAAAACATCGGATATTATTTTTAAGTAGTTGTAAGATTAAACAGACACAAAGTTACTGTAGCCCGAAAGTTAACGACAGACTGTGACCACACACAAGGCATCCGATTCTGACGGTATTGAAAATTGGCCACGTATCTGCATGTCTCATTGCAAATGTCGTCGAAAGACGATAGCTTTGCGTGTGGAGAGACTGAACAAAACGTTTATTTGATGTTCTGCGCGAGAAAATTGGTTAATTGTATTCTGCAAGCGCTGCGTTAGAGAGTATCGATCCATGCATCGAAGGCGAACGAGCGCATCTAAGCACGTTAGACACGAGAGATATCTGACAGTTATCTTCGAAAACGAAGGAAGGCGTGCGCGCTGCGGAGACAGATGCGCGCCTGTCTCGGACGCGTAAGGTGTATAACGCAAAGCGACGGGCAAGTGCCACCACCATGTCATCTTAGCAAAGCGTTGTAAACGCTTGCCTTTTTGAGCAACGCATTGCATTGTCAGCGCAGTAAGATAAGCGCTACGGTCCTTAGAGTTACTTGTGTGTGCCTTCTATAGTATAAAGACACACGTAAAAATATCGGCGTGTTGTTAACCTGCCTCAGATATGCGCAATAATTGCTTTTTGGTTGACAATCGCACAAGTATGAACGCTGAAACTTGAGCAATATTTGTGGGCGTTGCGGATGGGGTTGGCCGTTTGAGGGATTGTTAGGTGCCGTTTGGAGTATCAGTACCGCGGACAAACACACAAATGCGCAGACAGACAGACAGACAGACAGACAGACAGACAGACAGACAGACAGACAGACAGACAGACAGACAGACAGACAGACAGACAGACTGACAGACAGACAGACCAAAATTTTGGCGTCGAAGGTCCCCAAGGAAGATTCTTTATTAAATTAAGCGTTGAGCGGCCAACCACGCACAATTGCACGTGAGAACAAATGTGAGCGGATGCTTCGGGGAGGTCGATTGGTGCTACCTCGCTTTCGTTCCAAGTGTGGTCTCCCTCCTTGCTCGGCTAATGCAAGCGCGCGTGGTTTATACCCGTTGGATGATGCGCGATGAAAGAGACGGCGCCGCGATATTGGTTGGGTATTGAGTCACGCGATAGGGCGGATCATACCCCATCAGTTCGAGGGCTGCCGCTCACGTTGCTCGCCATACGCCGTTTCTGCCTTTCGACGCGTCACAAAATCGTTGTTGCACTTCGCGCTACAGAGATCGCCGCCAGCTACATCTTGTATTTCTTGAGCAGATACACGCTGTCGCCCACGGCGGGTCATCTCGTCGCATGCTTCGCGCCCTCGAAGTGAGAGGGTGTGCGTTCTTCTCGTGACATCGGCGAAGATGTCTGATCGCCTAATTTACGACTAGAATTACGGCAACGCAGCTAAAGCAATCTCGATTCTTCGTCAATGGGCTACCGTATTATGAATTAAGAACAAAAAAAGCGACAACGCTTGAGACGAGCGTTGATTAAATTTTCGCCTTCTTTTAGGGGCGAAGCTCCTTATAGCGGCACCCGTTCGTCCCTCAAAGCAGTTGTAGTGTGTGTCAAGTTTAACACTTTGACCTCCAAGGTGGTGCCGTTCAGAGATTTATTCTGTGCGTTGTTGAACAATAAAAAATAGTGCTCAATGTACATTCCAATGGCTGCTAATGAGGAATGAGAGACAGGAGCATTCGGCTTTTAGTTAACGCGCACGCTGCGATCCCCATTAGCATGGCATGTACATTGAGCACTATCTGACAAGAAAGGGTTGCGTTATACTCGCCGGGTATAACCTTCTTAGTTTTAGAAAGATTTAGCAAGTGTTGAGCCGCATTGCCATGAATACAATGAACTAGTATTTACCATCAATGAACTCGAGGTGGTTAAAGGTGGGAAGTAGATACGAAGCGCAAGCCGTAAGAAAGTGTGCGTGTGCCACCTCTCGTTTAGTCCTTGGACTGTCCGCTGGATGGTGGTGCTTCTATTAGGGGAATATATGATGAAAAGGTGCGAGATGGTGGTACTTGGAGTGTTGAATAGATGGACGAACGGACACACACACAGATGGATGCATGGATGGACAGAAGCAAGAATGAATGGATGGATGAATGCTTCGCCCCACTCTCCATCATTCACTCCGTGGATATGCTGCCAATTTTTTTTCACGCTACCATGTCTTCTGCTCATATGGAGGCTTAGTGGGGGACGTTGAATGTCTAGATATTCAGAAACGTGTTTTTATTTCTCTTCCACAGCTCTACAAAAGTGTTTCTACCTAAGGTGTGCACGGTGGGGCGAAATGTTCGAAAGAGCATACCAGGCCTGGAGGGATCATACCAGGCCTGGAGTGATCAAAGAGCATACGTTGGAAGATAAAAAATTGGCAGATCCCACGTACAATGGGAATCGATGATATGCGAAGCACGAATAAGAAAGGTTTATATGTCACTTTAAAATCAGTTCAACGTTGCAAGGTGAAGGTAAATGATGCCGTACATGACTTCCGTGTCATGATTATCACGTTTAAATGTGTCATTTACCTTCGTCATCTATTCATGTTACGTGATACCAAATTTAGTATATGTAGAGCTAGCGAAACGGCCGCGGGCACGCAATTAGTGTGGTATGCTGCCATGTTCTTACATGACACGCGTGTCAGGATTATTATGTGTGCACCAGTCATATATTTCGCCATCTATTGTTGTCACGTAACACCAAATTTGGTATATGTAGAGCTAGCAAAATGGCCGCGAGCGTATGAAGAAGGTCCCAATATACTCCAATATAGCGTTGACGCGCACGCACGCTGCAGGCAAAGCGACGCTACGTTAGCAAAACGCGAGCACTCTATAGTCTGACGCCAGCCGCGACCGGCGTGACTAGCGTCCGTCGGCGCGGCCCGATGGCAACCGGCACGAAATTGTCGCCGATGAGTTACGCAGACAACACTGCATCTCCCTCTTTTTGTGACGGAGGGACGCCGGACGCGCTGAAAAGCGCATGCGTCAAAGCAACGCAGTGCGGCGCGCACCTGCGAGTGCGCGCCGGCAGGACCGGTGCCTGGCCTATGGAACACCGACGTAACGCGACAAAATGAACGCCAGCGAGCACCGCGTCACGTCGAAATGTATTGACGCCTTGACTGTGGCATGTAGTCATGTTCTCAAATGACATGCATATCATGATTATCATGTTTGCACCAGTCACACACCTTCGTCATCTATTGATGTCACATAATACTAACTTTGGCATGTGGGAAGCTAGCGAAACAACCTCGAGCGCATCATGAGTGTGGCATGTAGTCATGATGTTACATATCACGCAAGTCGTAATTATCATGTTTGGATGAGTCATATACCTATGTCGTCTAAACGCGTCGCATAATACCAAGTTTGATACATGTGAAGCTTGCGAAACTGCCGCGAGCACATAATGATCATAGCGTGTAGTCATGTTGTTACATTACACGCATCTGTTGCTTATTATGTTTGCACCAGTATCATCCCTTCGTCAACCATTGACGTAGCGCAATTCCAAATTTGGTATATGTCACTCTAGCGAAACAGCCGCGAGCGCATCATGAGCGTGCCATGTAGTCAGTCATGTTACATGACAAGCCTGCCATGATTTTTATGTTAGGGTCTGTCGCTTGTGTTCGCCATGCAGTCATGCCATGCCGTACCAGTTTTGCAACATGCCATATACACGAAGCCACCGCAAAAGCTGCAGGACCATGAAATGTAAATCATGACATTCATGACATACATATCAAGATTTTCATGTTATGACAAGTTAAATATTCTCTTCATAAAGTCATGTTATGCCATACCAAGTTTGGTATCGATATCATTATCCAAACAGCTTGGTGATCTAAAAGTCGTAGGCGGCTAGATAGATAGATAGATAGATAGATAGATAGATAGATAGATAGATAGATAGATAGATAGATAGATAGATAGATAGATAGATAGATAGATAGATAGATAGATAGATAGATAGATAGATAGATAGATAGATAGATAGATAGATAGATAGATAGATAGATAGATATAGATAGATAGATAGATAGATAGATAGATAGATAGATAGATAGATAGATAGATAGATAGATAGATAGATAGATAGATAGATAGATAGATACGCTCAAAGTCACCGAAGTTCGTTGAGAAATGCTTCGAATTTAAAATAGGTGATTGTGACTGCCCAAAACACGATCACCTCGCATAGCGTAGCACCTCAGGGTGGGAACAAGGGTTGGGCCTACAACGCCATGCAGCCGCCGCCAGAGACGAGGCGGCAATCACACGCTGGAAGCGTTCACGTAGTTCATGCTGCCAAGCTCGCATCAGGGGAGACGGCGTTCCGGTGCGCAAGGCGATGCATAACTTCGCTGTAGTGCTGTTGCAGTATCGGCCAGCTCCTCAAAAATGCGAAGACGACGTGTGTTTAGAAAAAAATGCCGCCATATCCACGAAGTGAATGATGATGAGTGGGCGAAGCTCCGAAGGTAAACCTGGTAAACCATGAATCCTCCGTACATTTTGCCCACTCGATTTTATTGCAACGCTCCCCCTAGCGTACGTCGCCGCACTATATCGAACGATGACACGCGCCATATGTGGCATCATTCCTATTTTATAACACCTCGCATCTTTCATAATCAACTACACGTACCGCCGTCTAGTTTATAACTTCTTGCATCTTTTGGATGGACAGACGGACGGACGGATGGACGGACGGATGGATGAACGGACGGACGGACGGATGTATGGACGGATGGACGGACGGATGGACGGATGGACGGACGGATGGACGGACGGACGGACGGATGGACGGATGGATGGATGGACGGATGGACGTACGGACGGACGGGGACGGACGGAAGGAAGGACGGAAGGAAGGAAGGACGGACGGACGGACGGACGGACGGACGGACGGACGGATGGATGGATGGATGGACGGGCAGATAGACGGATGGACGGATGGATATGGCTGTACCCTTTAGATCGGGCGGTGGCTAGCGTAATACTTAGAACTGAACGAGAGGTGGCTACATACAGGGGACGCACAGCCCACGCCTTAAGGAGCTTCGCTCCTAAAAGTTGTTAATGATTTAGAGTACCTGGCATTCTACTATGGGAGAGCATAAAGCCGTCCCGTGGAAGTAATCTGGTTTAAGAGAATTTTATTTCCAGATACATCTTACATAGCTTATGTGCACACAGAAAATTGGACAATGGTGATCAATGCGTGTATACAATGCAAGCTGTTATGTACAGCGAAAAGAACTGATTTGCGTATGCAGTGATGTATATTTCAAAAATTGTACAACAAAGACAGGACATTCATGACCATCGAGATGATTAAACTTAAATAAACAGTAAGGTTATAATCGCTTAAGAGAATTTTATTTCCGGATATATCTTACACAGCTTATGTGCACACAGAAAATTGGACAATGGTGATCAATGCGTGTGTGCAATGCAAGCTGTTATATGCAGCGAAAAGAACTTATTGCATATGTAGTGACGTACAATGCGAAATTGTACAACAAAGACAGGACATTCATGACATCGAGAGGATTAAACTTAAATAAACAGTAAGGCTATGTGAACAAACAAGGGGGGTCATTTCCAGTGTAGGGTGATGGTTTGCATTCACCTGTGAGGACAGTTTGCTCTCACGCTCAAGAACAATATTTCACACTGTGTTTAGAAAAAGTTTATTCCATCATGGGACGCAACAAACCTAAGGAACGAGCGTCTGTACAACAGGCACAATGACAAACAAAAGACAAATCACAACATACATTACACATTTCAACAAAAGTGTCCAAGTCCGTAGGAGTCCATAGTGTATGGTACTAATAACTACACACACTACACATATACACTAATCACAATATGGACAATGTACATGATGATATATGTACAAAATTTACAAGACTTGGTGAAGATGTTAGAAAATATGTACAACAGGTATCAATATTCATAAAATTTACATAACTTACAGCGTTAGAATGAAGTGCATATATAGAAGAGCTCACTCTTACATGGGACATACACAAACACATAGAAATAGTAAACACATACTTATTACATGGACTAATCAGACATTGACAGGTGGCTTGGCTATAGGAACCAGGCCAGGTGGAATACTAATCGAACGCGTCTGTCAACTACGGACAGAAAGCGCACGACCATTGTCGCAGAAATTCTTCCTCCCCAAGGAAGAACAATTCTTCCGACAGAAAAGGTAAGAGTTCAGAGTAGAGGCGTTCCAGAATTGGAAAAAGAGCATGATGACGATGACCTGCCGCAACAGCTTCGCACCTATTACGCCACAAACAAAAAGCTGCCGCAGCTATTAGAAGGCGTGCAAAGCGACTATGCGAGCAGCGACCAGATGTTACAAAGCGATTAACACCTAGGCCACGAAAACTAGTGTTAACTGACTTCCAAAACTCCTTTGAAATGACACATTGCTTCAGCATATGCTGGTTAGACTCCTGTAACGGGCAATTAGGACAAGTGGAAGATGGGATTATGCCCCACTTCTCCGATCTGTCCCGTGTTGGGAGTACTCTCCATCCAAGACGCCACATAAAGTCACGGAGGTAACAGGGCAAAAACGATGCCGTTATCGCGCTCCATGAGACATGCCTCGATCGTGCTAGATAGGCTGGAGGAATCAGAGGAAGCAGAAGAGCCGCCGTTGTATCTACAATGCGGCTTTCGAGAATGTCCACATCGGGACAAACCTGCTGCGCGTGTCGATAAAATGCTACGGCCGTTGAGTAAAATGCAGGCACGTTAAGTGTTTGCGGAGCTGAATTAAGCCATGCATCTGGTAGTAAATAGCGTCACTTGGTGCCTAAGAAATAGCAGGCAAGATCACGCGCGGGGCACTGATCACCATGCAACAACCGAAGTAAGAATCGTAGGGCAAGCAGCCGGCAGCGAACAGAAACGGGTGGGAATGCGAATCCACCGCAGTTTCTCGGTTGCCCAAGAGCTGCTCGGCAAACGAGCTCTGTTCCACCCAACCAGACAAAAGAGCCAATGAGGGATTGCAACGACCTAGTGATTCGTAATAGGGGCTGTACGACATGAGATATGTACCATGCACGGCTCCAAAACACCGTTTGTGCTAAATACCTTCTTTAGAGCATCGGTAAATCATACTCTTTGCTTCCCGGACGTGTCGTTTTACATCTTCGACTACTGAATTCCACAAGGAGGCTGATATGCCGTAGCAAGTATAATCAAGCCCCAGAATGCGTATGGAGTCACTTTTTTGAAGACCAAAAAAGGGACTTAGGCAGGCGTCTGGGGAACCAATGAATAAATATCGACATTTTGAAAAATTTAACGCAGCACCTGAAATCGTGCCATACGCAGCAAAAAGTCGTAGGCTACGGGATAAACTCTCTTCATTCCTCAAATACAACGTGATGTCATCAGGAAATGCTGTCACCGTCACGGTACCACTACCTGGAAGAGGAAGGCCTGTAACGTAAGGATCAGCGATTAGCGATTGAAGGAATGGTTCGAGGCTGAGTACAAAAAGTGCAGGGGATAAAGAACACCCCTGGCGAACACCACGGGTAATAGGAACTGGCGCACTCTCTAAACCATCAAGGAGCAACGTGCTGCGTATATTTCTGTATGCGTTTTTGAGAAGCTCAACGAAGTTTTGCGACAAGCCACATGCTGACATTACGATAAATATAAAGCTATGTTCGAGGCGATCGAATGCCTTTTCCTGGTCAAGTGAAATTAAGTCTCCGAGCTGATCTTCTTAACGTGTACGCAACTATATCACGTGTAACAAAGGAGAGATGTGGATTTCTCTTCCAGGAACCCTTGAACATTTAAAGAAATGATTTTCAGGGTGTCAGTCGTATTGAAATGAAGGTGGGTGACTGACCTGGTCGTGTTTTTCGATTCAGTACCCCGGGGATCTGTCCGGGGGAACTGGAGTACGTACACTACACAGCACAATTTGACCCTCTAAAAGAGAGTCGAGGTTTCATCGGTAGCTGGGACTGGGAGCGGCTATCTTGGGTGCCGTCCGAGCTGGTTCCAGACTTGTCAGCACGCTTGACCTCTCGCGGGGCTTGCATTTCCACGTCACATCCGTCTAGGCTAGAAGAGAGTCCGATGCTACTCTCGACTTCGAGGCTGAAGCTGCTGTTTGACAAATTAGATGATGGTAGGGCTGCAGCGTTTACGTTGTCGGCGCCTCCAACGACCTTGATCGCGGATTACTTGTCGAGACGCGTCAGTAAAGAACTCCCATGACGTCTTGCTACTTGTTCAAGGAAGTCGCGAGTCTGGCTTTCAGAATGAGCCAATGGGCTTTGCTCATTCGGTTTCAATTCTGTTCCTGGCGAGACACCAGCGCCCGTAGAACTCGCAACGTTGGCGTCTACTGAGCACTAAGCTGCTAGGTTTAACGATGAGTCCGGTGCCTCGGTGCCTACCAGCGTTTCTTTCTCGGCTTGCGCCGACGTCGAACATGGGACGGCATGTTTGCCTGGGACAGACGCGAGGTCAACCGCGGTGGCTGTTCCTATTGCTGAGATTGGCAAACGTGGCGCACTCGGGTTGGCCAAGCTGCGCACTTCTTCGTCGTTTAATGTAGCTCTCAGAATCGGATTCTGGCGTTCTTCTAGTACAACTCCGGGTTCTCGTTCATCTGTTGCCGTTGGTGACACGGACGGTAGGGCAGGAAAGGTGCCCGCAGTAGCATAAGAATATGAACGACGCACAGGGCAGACGGTGGTAGGGTGGTTATCTCCGCAACGTCGGCAGGGGCGGTCGCAACCTTCGCTATCATGTCCGTGCACACCACAGCAACCACAGAATAGTGCCATGCACTGTGCTCGATAATGACCACTAGAGCCACACCGACGACAAAAACGTTGCAGACCACGGTAGTCGAAGGTGACTCGACGACCAGAAACGCGAAGATAGTTGGGGACGGGAATTATGGTACTCATTTCCATCCGGAAATAGCGTGTGCCTGTGAGAACTTCGCGTCTTGCGCTCATGAAGCCAGCGGTCACCTCTTCTCTTCTGTCTCTTTAATTCCCATTCCCCCCTTCCCTGCGCTTACCTGTGGAGGTGCCCTCGTTATGAGAGGCAGTAACGGGACAGCGCTTTTCTCTTCCTTTTCCTCTTTCATAGCCACTCAGTCGGTCACAGTCAATACCTTGCCGTATGGGGACAAAGCCTGGACGAGTACCTCGTTGGAGACGAAGGCTGGTAAAACAAGGCAGGCGACGTTAGTTACCTGCGGGCCGACGGGAACGATAGGAATGCGCTCGCCACCGATGGCCAGGTAGCCAGCGTCGACGATGAGAGTAATGGAAGCCATGCTCTTGACAGTTACTTGGAAGTTCATGCCTCCCATGTGCTGAACGCAGTGTACCTCTGAGAGGCCAAATATTGAGGCCGTCGCGTCGACGACGGTCTCCGGACTAGTCCCCGCAGGGACGACAACGTCGAAGGCCTGCGCCTTCGAAGGCGTCCACGACGTCGATGGCGCCATGGCTAGATGAGGAGGACGTCCCTGAAGTGAAACACGCAGGGACGTCAACTGATGATGATGATAATGAACCTTCAGCTTTGCTGGCACTCGCCCACAAAAGGGGATCGGCCAAGAACCAGACGGCAGGATCATCAAGTGTGCTAAGTCAGGCATTCAGGTAGTCTCGTAGCCATAGATAATAACAATAGGCTAACAGGGTAATTTATTTGTTGCCCTTATGTACTCGCACACAGCAGAGAAAACTTCCCTGTGGCTATAACCTAATGTAATCCCTCCGAAGGACAAAATTAGTTCCACGTTTATTTTTAAACCTAGCTTCTCAATTGGTTCGATCAGGTATCTTTTCCTTTGATAAGCATAACGTTGACAGGATAAAAATAAATGATCTATTGATTCTGATTCCTTGCAAAAGAGACACAACGGAGATGCTGTTAGTTCAGCTTTATGTAGGTAGTAATTCAGATGCGAAATTCTGCATCGTAATCTGGTGATTGTAATTTCTAACTGCCGAGATACACACCACTGTTTGTTCCAGCAATATCTTAGATGTACGAAGTGTCTGACTTTATCCAATGATAACTTTTCTATTTCTTTGTGCAAACAAGAATTTCTATATCTGAGTGCTGTTACGTAGGCGAAATCAAGTAAAATAGGTAAGAGTGGTCAGCTTAAAGATGCTTTGGCTAACGAGTCTGCCATCTCATTTGGATAAATCCCGCAGTGGCCAGGTATCCATAGCAAGTGAAATTTTTTCAGGTTTTCTGGTAATAAACTGCTACTCAATCAATACTCAATAATGTCAAACTTTTTTGCTGTAGATAGTGCAGTGCATAATGAGAGAGAATTGGTAAGTATGACCGCTTCTGATTCGCTTGCAGGAAGTTTACGAAGCGCTAGAATTATAGCAAATAATTCAGCGATGAATACAGGCGTGTAATCTGGTAATCGAATTGAGAAAGACCAGTCGAGAGAAGTACAAAAGATGCCTATTCCAGCCTTTTCGTTCAATACGGATGCATCCGTCGCAATAATGTTGTTTATGTACAGATGAGTCAAGTAATCTTTTAACCGAGTATTTAAATATTGAAGGGGGCAGTTGTTTCGCATTAGAGGGGAAAATATCATCAAATTCAATTTCAAGTTTTGAATTAGGCGTCTTCGATATGCCAATCTGACAAATATTTACATTGAGAGGCTCTAGCAACGCTTGGACGAACCTAATCTGAGGGGAGTGTAGTCTAGACCATTGTGTTCCAAAGAATGCGGTTGGTTCTTGAATAAAAACGTATGAAGCTTGTCGCAGAGGCGAATTGTATATTTTTAAGAAAGTTTGAACTGTAAGTATTCTAAACCGAGTTAACAAAAGTGGAAGGCGCGCTTCCACATACAAAACATTATTTGCCACAAATTTGGGGAGTCCAAGACACAAGCGCAAAGCTTCTCTTTCTAATAATATTGATTGTCTCATCTTGTAAGCCGCACTGCCTGAAAATAATACACACCCGAATTCCATAATAGGCCACACATACATCTTGTAAATTATTATAAATGTACTCCTACGCAATCCTATTTTTCTGTTTCCCAATTCGCGTAACCACCCCAGGGCACGTGACGCTTTACAGCCAACCTCCTCTATATGGCTTTTCCAATTTAGCGTAGTATTATATACGATGCCTAGGTATTTCAGGAAATCGACCTGGGGAACGAGCTCGGTACGATCAGGGAAATGTTGACACGATCCTTGAAAGAGAATGGCAGAAGCGCACTTTTTTTGGCGTTCAATGACATATAAATATTGTCAAGCCATCCTTCTATCATGTTCATGTAATTCTGTAATGCCTGAAACAATGAGTGCAGATCACTGTTTGTTGCGAAGAAAGCAATATCATCTGCATATACGTAAATTTGGATATCCTGATGAGTTGGAATGGAACTTAGTAATATGTTGAATAACACCGGGGATAATACTGAGCCCTGAGGTACACCTCGTGTTTGCTTATATTTTTTAGAAGAGCATCCATTCAAGAAGCAATAAAATTCTCTGTCTTTCACAAACTATGTAGTCCATGCTGTTATATATTTCGGAAAGCGATAGTCTTGCATCTGCTGGATTAGGATAGGATATTCCACTTTGTCGTACGCTTTAGCTAAGTCTAGAGTGACTAGTGCACAGTATTCGCGGCGATTCCGAGCCAGCTGTATGCGACTATCCAAATCCACATGCGCACACCAAATAGAGTATCCCGATCTAAAGCCAATTTGTCTGGGGTTTAATCTAAAGCCATTTTGTCTGGGGTTTAGTATTGTATGTTCATTGATGTAGTTTATTATACGGGAATTTAAGACTCTCTCTACAAGCTTGACCAGGTTAGATGTCAATGAAATAGGCCTTAAGTTATCCAGAGTAAACTCCATTCCCTGTTTCTTGAGTATCGGAATTATTTTGTAAAGCTTCCAATCTGCCGGAATGCAAGAATTTTTCAGTGAATAATTTACTATATTACGGATTTTCGTATAGCACTTTAATCATTGTAGAGGTCACCCCATCAGGTCCGGGAGCAGCGGGCGGTAAGCTCTTCATCACATCCGCCAATTCAGCTAAAGATACCTCCTGGAAATCACAATCCACCCTTAATTTCACCATGGACTTTGGCATAATTGTCGTAAACCTGGTTTGCAAGCCTTTAGCTATATTTTCCAAGAAATCTGAGAGTTCGCGAGGAGACATAATGTTGGAATGACTGCTTTCTGTCTGTGGAATCATTTTTCTCGCACGTAAAAACCTGAAAAGCATTTTCTTATTTTTAGACTTAGACAGATAATTAAATTTATTCATATCATAGTCTTCTTTCGCTTTGCACACTAGACGCTTAAAATCGGCGGCCATGAATTTATAATCACTCCAATTTTGGGAGCATTGGTTAATTAACAGCTTTTTTCAAGCTGCTTTTCGCTTTCTGTACCCCCTGACACATTCTAGATTCCACCACGGGCTAAAAAATCCCGCTGTGTTTGAGCTTACAGTAAACGTTGAATTTTTTAATGACCGTTTCAACACCGCACATGAACTCATAGCCCTAAGGTCTTCCTGCATTTCCTCGCGAAAAGTTAACGTAGATTTTAAGTCTTTTTGTAATTTAGCATAATTTACGAATGAGCCAACTTTCCCTGCCAAACTATACCTAGGGAACTTAATTTCAAACGTAATGGGAAGGTGGTCGCTGTTTGTAGCACAATATAATATATTCCACGAGGATATTCTTAAAGTGGAGCTGGAAAATGTTAAATCAATAGTCGATTTAGAGTTACCTCTTACAAATGTAGCAACGTGTGAGTTCAAGCAGGAAAAGTTATTATCAAGCGTCCATTCCCACAAACGTCTTCCACATACATCAGATTTGAAGCCCCAAGACACATGGTGTGAATTGAAATCACCACACAGTACTATTTCTTTTCTGCATGAAGCTGCCATGATATCGAGGCATCTCATGTCTTGAACTTCTGCAGGAAAGTATACATTTGCAAAAGAGAAAGGCGAGCAGTCTGGTAGTGTTATGTCTAACACCAGAATTTCGTAATTCGTATCCATACACTGATACAATATCTTGGCTCTGTGACTAAATTTACTTGAAATTAAGAAAGCCAGGCCGCCATCTCTACTCGGCCGATCCAGCCGGATTAATCAATAATTTTTCATGCAAAATTTTTTACCGTTAGCAAGCCAGGTTTCCTGAATGACAATTATGTCGGGAGAAATTTGCGAATAAATATACTGTAAATCTGTAGTTGCCGACCAAATAGACCAGCAGTTTCACTGCAGAATTTTTAGGAAACCTATTTTGATGCTGTACCGGCAGAAGAAACTCCCTGATCCAGAATATCTTTTTTCGAGAAATCATTTTTTGAAAGGTTCTCAAAGAAGTCTTTCTTTGACAAGTATTTCTTGGATTTTGGGTTCTGAGAAGACTTTTTAGAAGGGGGGAGATCTGTTGCGTTACAAAGTTCTTAGAGATTCTGTGTCCATATCTGTAAAGCCTCCTGAATCATCTGTCACAGGTTATGACTCAGCCTGAACTCTATTTTTTGAAGGTCCTGCTTTCGGAGAGATAGATCTATGATTGACTGTCTGATTTTCCTCCTCTGTACCCCTTAAATCAACAGAGCGTGCGAATCCCGATTTTGCACACAAACTGTACCAATGATTTGTGTCAGCTGTTGTGTTAACATATCAGCCAAGGCTTCAAAAAGAGTAGCTGTTAGACGCTGCATTGCCTTTTCAGTGGACTTTTCAATAGCCTCAGTTATCGACTTTGCGAACGATGCATCCATTGCCGCTGTGTGCCGGGATGTTATGGCTGCGTAACCTTTCGATCTTTCATGCATTTCTGCTACCGCCTCCCTCCTAGAGCCACGCCTGCGTTCTATGATTTCTAGAACACTCATTTCTCTTTCTTTTGCGCCACATTCAGCAGAGTCTGCAGGGTGCGCTCCATTACACAAGCAGCATTTCTGGTCATCAGAGTTGCAATCGCCGCTGTCATGACTCTCTCCGCAAAGACGACATCTAGCCTGTGATCTGAATCCTTTCATGCTGTGGCTGAATCGCCAACATTTTGAGCACTGCAAAGGTTTCGGGGAAAGTGGTTCTAATTTGTAGATTAGTGGCCATGCCTTAATTTCTGTTGGCCTAACTCTTCCTGCAAAAGTTACTATAACTGATTCAGTAAGCGATTTTGTTTTATCAGTCGTTCGGTTGCATCGATAGACTGAAACTGCCCCAGCTACAGCAAATAAGTCAAGAATTTCTTGAGGTGCCAGACTCGTATCCACCCCACGGACTATGCCCTTCGTACATGCAAGATGAGCTGGAATAAACGGGCTCACCGGCTGTGCAGCAAATTCAGAGCAATTCAGAAGCTCTCGGATGCAATCCTGGTCTGCAGAGCAGCACAGGATACCCCCTCGGTCGAACTGGCGGACCTCAGTATTCTTCTGGAAAAGCGACGAGGCTTTCTGAAGCTCCACGTGTATCACCTTCGGATTCTTCATTGGAATGGAACCCCCATTTGTAGGAACCAGAGCCACAGGGACGTAGCTATCTCCACTGCGCAGCAAGCTCAACTGGATCACTTCCTTTTCGTCTTATTCTTGTCTGAGCTAACCTATACACTATACACTTTCCTATACACTAACGTTAATGGTTGAAAACCTCTAGGGACATGTTTCGTTTAAAAGAATTTTATTTCCGGATATATTATACACAGCTTATGTGCACACATAAAAATGGACAATGGTGAACAGTTTAAAAGAGTTTTATTTCCGGATATATCTGACAGAGTTTATGTGCACACATAAAAATGAACAATGGTGAACAATGCGCATTGTTCACCATTGTTCATTTTTATGTGTGCACATAAACTCTGTCAGATATATCCGGAAATAAAACGCGCGTATGTACTATGCAAGCTATTATATACAGCGATAGAACTTATGGTGTTTGCAGTGACGTACAGTGCAAAAATTGTTCAACAAAGACAGGGCATTCATGCCATCGAGATGATTAAACTTAAATAAACAGTAAGGCTATATGAACAAACAAGGGGAGGTCATCCACAGTGAACGGAGCGTATACACAACAACGCAAAACGGCTCTTTGGCTTCCAATACGTAGGTATTTCATTATAAAATTCAACTTCAGCGCCCACCAATATTGCTCTGACTTCTGCGTTCATACTTGTGCGTAGTATCGTATAAAAAACAAATTTTGCGCATATCTGAGGCAGAACATCAACACTTCAATATACCGTGGCATGCTTCTTTATGCTCTAACTGTCATACATAAGTAATTCTAAGGACGGTAGCATTTATTACGCTAAGCTGACAATGCAATGCTATGCATAAAAGAAGTGTTTTCTGCGTTTTACTAAGACGATGTAGTGGCGGCACCTACCAAGGAGGATTAAAGAAAAATTGCTGGAGTGGAAGCTCCCGCAGTGCCTTGCCAGCAGAAGTGAAGCCACCTTTTGCCACTGCCAAGATGGCAGAAACATGCTATTCTATGATAGTGCCCACTTAAATATCAAGCGGCTTTGATATGTTATGCAAATGGTACGTTAGTTCTGTATTAAAAAGATAATTGTTCCCGACGAAATAACACACAAAAACTAGCATGGATGATGAAATCTTCAAAGAACTTTGCCTCTACTTAGAGGCTCACTAAGGAAAACTAGTAACACTAAGACGCACTTGGAGCACTATGTGAACCGAAAAAGTTCTCACAATAAATTCGGTGGGCGTGCGAGGGAAACGCTTCGTTTTTAATCACTGAACGGTGATAATTTATCGTGACCCTAGTAAGATGGCCGCCACAGCCACCATCTTGCCAGAGGAACAACTTCACTTCTGTGCAATCATTTCCACTCCAGGCATTTTTTAAATCCTCCTTGGGCACCCACCCGCTCAAATAAAGAAATATAAAAAAATTGGCGGATCCCACGTACAGTGGGAATCGATGACATGCGAAGCACGCATGAAGAAGGTTGATATGTCACTTTAAGATCAGCACGACGTTACGACGCGGATGTAAATTATGCCGTATATGACTTCCATGTGATGACTATCCCGTTTGGACGTGGCATTTACCTTCGTAATCTATTGACGTCACCTGATACCATATTTGGTATATGTGGAGCTAGCGAAACGGCCGAAAGCGTGCTATGAGCGTAGCTTGTAATGATGTTTTACATGACCCGCTTGTCATGATTATCATGTTTTGACGTGTCATTTGCATTTGTCGTCCATTGACGTCACGTGATACCCAATTTGGTTGTATGGGTAACCAGTGAAACGGCCGCAAATATGCTATGAGCGTACCACGTAGTCATGTTTTACGTGACATGCATATCATGATTATCATGTTCGGACGAGCCATTTACCTTCGTCGTATATTCACGCCATGCAATACCAAATCTGGTATATGTGGAGATAGCGAAACGGCGGCCAGCGCACGTAGCGTTGATGCGCGCACACGCTGGGCGCACCCAAGGAGGATTAAAGCAAAATTTTTTTTAATCCTCCTTGGGCGCACCAACGCTACGCTATAGCAAACCTCGAGCACTCTATAGTCTGACGCTATGTGCGACCAGCGTCTGTCGGCGAGGCCCGGCGGCAACCACCACGAAATGCGACACGCTGCATTTCGCACCGACGACGTTACCTAGACTGCACCGCGTGTACCTAGCTTCGTGATGAAACGACGCCGGGCGTGCTCAAATGCGCATGCGTCAAAGCAATGCCACGCGGCGCGCGCCTGCGAGCATATGCGAGGCAGATCGGCGCTTGGCGTGGCATTGCCGGCACAATAAATGTTTTAGGGGCGAAGCTCCTTACACCGGCACCCGTTCGTCCCTCGTCCTAGTGGTAGTGCGTAACCAGTTTTACGCTTTGACCTGCAAGGTGGTGCACTGCAAGGTGGGAGATTTATCCTGTGCGTTGTTGAATAATAAAAAATTCGCAGCGTGCACATTCACTAAAAGCCGAATTCTCCTGTCTCTCATTCCCAATTAGCAGCCTTTGGCATGTACATTGAGCACTATCTGACAAGAAAAGGTTGCTAGGTTATACTCGCTGGGAGTGACCTCCTTGGGTTTAGAATGGTTTAGCGAGCGTTGGGCCGCAGTGCCATGGATACAGTGAACTAATATATACCATAAACTCGTGGTGGTTAAAGGTGGGAAGTAGACACGAAGCGCAAGCCGTAAGAAAGTGTGCGTGTGCCACCTCTCGTTTAGTCTTAGGAATGTCCGCTGGATGGCGGTGCTTCTAGAAGCGGAATATACGGTGAAAAGATGCGAGATGGTGGTACTTGGAGTGTTGACTAGATGGACGAATGGACACAAAGAAAGATGCATGGACGGACGCAGGGATGGTTGCATGGACGGATTGACGCATGGACGGACGCAGGGGCAGATGCATGGACGAACGCAGGGACGGACGAATGAATAAACGTGCGGACGAACGAACAGACGCACGCGCGTACGTGCGGATGGACCCATGGACGGTCACACAGATGGACGCATGGACGGACGGAAGCAAGAACTAATGCACGGATGGATGCTTAGCCCCGCTCTTCGTCATTCACCCCGTGGATATGCTGCCATTTTTTTTTTCACCACCACTACCACCGACTCGACGAAACGAACGTAGGCGCGAACGCGCACCGGGTCACGTCGATGTGCATTGGCGCCTTGAGAGTAGCGCGTAGTCATGTTGTTACATGACACGCATGCCATTATTATCATGTTTGGACGTGTAGTTTACATATGTCATCCGTTTGCGTGACGTAATACCGAATTTGGTACATGTGAAGCTAGCGAAACGGCCACGAGTGCGTCATGAACCCAGCATGTAGTCATGTTGTTACATGACCCATATGTTATGATTATTATCATATTTGCACCAGTCACGTACCTTCGTCATGCATTCACGTCCCGTAACACCAAATGTAGTATATGTGACGCTAGCGAAACGACTGCGAGTGTACCATGAGCTGGGCGTGTATTCATGTTTCATGACTTACAAATATTCATGTCATGATTCCCACGTTAGGATCTGTCACTAGTGTTCACCATGCAGTCATGTCATACCATGCCAATTTTGCAACATGTCTTGAGAACGAAACCACCGCAAGAGCAGCAAGACCATGAAATGTTAATCACAACATTCATGACATATATGTCATAATAGTCATGTTATGACTAGTCAATTAGGCTCGCCATACAGTCATGCTATGCCATACTAAATTTGGTATTGATACCATTAACGAAATGGCCAGGAGAGCTAAAAGTCGTAGGCGGTTAGATAGATGGAGAGGTAGATAGAAACGCTCAAAGTCGCCGAAGTTCGCTAAGAAATGCTTCGCACTTAAAAAGTAACAGCTATGCCGAAAACACGAACCAATGAAGGCGACAGCAACAAATTGGAAGGTCATGCGCAGAATGGCTAGCAGATCGGAACGTGCCCCGCGTTATTCACGCGCAAAGGACGCATGAAACATACTCACAGGTACAGATTAACGCGAATAAGCGTCTCAGTTGTTACTTTGCTGTGTCTGAAAAGCGCGCCCTTTTCGAAAACGCAGGCTGTGCAACGATTGCGGTGACCTTTTTGCGCCAGGTAACTACAACAGAATCACTCCAACGAAACTCAAAGGCTAGCCAAGACGTACGATTCTCCCCACTGCAAGATGAGAGCGGCGCTCGAGCGTACACCCCCTTATTCTCTACGCAGGCCAAAGTACGCGTGAGAGATGAAAGCCGCAGCGCGCTTACTGCGCCATCTTGCTGATAATGCTGAAAACACGGTGCTCTCGTCCTCACCCCCTTAACTTGGCATGAACCAAAATTATCATGGGAGGGTAAGATTGTTCGACGAATATGACGCACTGGTCAAGACATTAATAATGTCACAATCCCGTCGCGTACGTCATGAAACACCATCAGACACTGGCACATACACACGGGTGGGTATGTGCCAATGGTATGCGGGTATGTGCCACAGGTGATTGACACTTAGTATCTACCTAGGAACGACGAGAACATACATAGACAATTTCAACGTGCAAGCGTTAAGAAATAACCGACATTGGTAGCGTCGACCTTAAGAATGCAAAGAATAAATGTAAGGGTCCCAGCTGGAATTGAACCCAAGCATTCTGCGTGGCAATGAAACACTTTACCACAGAGCTGCGCCAGGTTTCGGAACTATTTTTCAAATAGACTTTAATCTTCGTGCAACACCAATAGTGGTTGCAGTGCTGACTACCCATTTTTATGAGCATTACTTATGTACTCCTTTAATACAGCCGTGACGTCGGGTTAACGTCAAATGTGGGTAGTTGCCGTGTGCTGATGTTGGTTTATGTAGCAGTGTCCAGGGCCAGCTTCCTCGCGAGCATCAGCGCTTCATATCAGCTTTTCGTGTTGCTGATACGCGTGTTCCAGTTGGCATCGTTGCGCAAGTGCAAACTGGTTATATAAACATTTGCAACTTTTCAACATATGTCTGTGCGTGCAACATTTGTACATATATTTAGCGTGATATCTTGACCTGTCGCTGAATAAAAGAATTGCAACACGGTCACCTCCGCATGCTTCGCATAACGTCGATTCCTAGGCATGTGGCACTTGCCGAAATTTTTGTGTATTCACCTTAAAATTAAAAAATACGTCCCTCGTTACAGTTCAACTTTACGTTGACTAAAGTTATGTTGAGACACGAGGTCGTCGCGTGTCGTCTATTGTTCAGGAAACTCGAGCTCTTGAGAGAGTGAAGCTTCTAAACTTTTCTCTAGGCATGTCTGATGCGCTCTCATGCACGCACTAAATACGGAACACGCGATGCGTGTCTATCTGAACAGGCGTCCCACAAAACTGTACTAAGACAGCTGCACAAAGGAAAGCTTACTTGGCTGACAGGGGGACTGCTCTAAGACGTTCAAGAAGAAGACAAAGAAAGAACTGTGCCCCGATTGTCCCTCTGTGGTCAGTCAAGCGGCCAAACTCGATCGGAATTCTCTAAGCCTCCCCGGTCCCTCCTTGCCCGAAGTTTTTGTCGACCGGCCCTCTTCAATTGGTCTCTTCGTGGGGGTCCCTATCCATAATAGAGCTTGGCACCTTCAATGATGGTCACGAGCCGTTTTGATTGAATTTCATTAGCAGCGCCTCGCCTCAAAGTCATTCGAAGCGGAGCATTGAACGAATACGACAGGTGCCGTCGTTTCGCTTGATGGATCACTTCGACGCGGGTCTTCTTCGCTTCGAGTAAAGTCTTTTTCCTGTGCGCAGGTGCACTTGCACGCACGTGGCGCCAGATGCACGGGTACCTGGACGTGCGAGCGTTGTCCGACTTATCCCACTTTGTGGCTAGGCTGCCGATTCAGATGACATTTGGCCATGTGGGAAAGAGGAAGAAGGGAAAGCAAAAGTCGTACGTAAGAGTGAGACTGATGAAAAGAATACTGTCAAGCTCACTTGAGTTGTCGCCTCGCTCTAGGGAATGTTACAAAGCGAAACAAAATTGATTTCGTGTGTTTGACTGTGTGAATACAGGGCTGTCTCGTCTACTGAGAATACAACGCGTAGGGTGAATAGTGTGAGAGCAGGAACACAAATACCACTGATACTGAGGGGAACAGCGCAAAAACAGGACGGAGGAAAACATTGGCAGCATATCCACGGAGTGAATGATGGAGAGTGGGGCGAAGCATTCGCCCGTCCATTCGTTCTTGCTTCCTTCCGTCCATGCGTCCGTCTGTGTGACCATCCATGCGTCCATCCGCCTGTCCGTGCGTGCGTCTGTTCGTGCGTCCGTCCCTGCGTTCATCCGTGCGTCCGTCCCTGCGTCCGTTCATGCGTCCATCTATGCACCTGCAGTGTCCATTCGTTTATCCATTCAACACTCCAAGTACCACCATCTGGCATTTTTTCATCATATATTCACCATACAGAAGCTCCGCCATCCAGCGGACAGTCCACGGACTAAACGAGAGGTGGCACACGCACACTTTCTTACGGCTCGCGCTTCGCGTCTACTTCCCACCTTTAATCACCTCGAGTTCATAGTATATACTAGTTCACTATATTCATGTGCTGTGGCCCAACGCTCTCTAAACCTTTCTAAAACCAAGGAGGTTACACCCAGCGAGTGTAACGCAGCCCTTTCTTGTCAGATAGTGCTCAATGTACATGCCAGCAGCTGCTAATGGGGATCGCAGCGTGCTCGTTACCTAAAGGCCGAATGCTCCTGTCTCTCATTTTCCCTTAGCAGCCATTAACATGTGCATTGAGCACTATTTTTTATTGTTCAACAACGCACAGAAGAAATCCCTCACCGGCAGGACCCTGGAGGTAAAAATGTTATACTTGTTACACACTACAACTGCTACGAGGGACTAAGGGGTGCCGCTATGAGGAGCTTTGCCCCTAAAATTGAACACACGACACAAGCGCTTGTGTCGCGTGTTCAATCTTTCTCTGTCCCGTTTTTACGCTGTTCCCCTCAGTATCATGTACCAACTGGCCCTTCAAGAAACCCTTCTGCAAATACTACATTTTGACAATTATTTACCCCATGACAGCATTTATGTTTGCGCCTTGGTGCTGCTCAGTACCGGTGGAAACAGGGACAAACTTACCTTGACGTGATCAGCTCCATCCAGTGGAGACGCTCCCTGGATTTCGTGCCGACCGGTTGTGCGCCCGCGCGCTCCGCGCGCTCGCGACCTTCGGCGTCATCGTAGCGCTGGCCGACTGGGCTCGTCCTACGTCATCTCCTGTCGCCGACGACCTTCGACGACAGTGCAGCTCTGATTTACTGGTCCTGCTCTACGCCATCTACAGACGCCGACACCATCTCTCGCAAGTGTACCCCGTCCTCGGACTCCAGAGACCGTTCTTCCATCTTTCCTGTCTCTCCTATCCCCTCAGTTTGTTGTTGCTTCTTCTTCCTCTTTCCTATACCTTTACTTCTACTCTTTTATCCCTCCTTACCCCCATCCCTTTGTGAGCTCTGTGGCGGTGTCGCTCACTGAAGCAGACAATAACGGGGCTCACTTTTCTCTTCCTTTCTCTCAAGAACCACTTCAGCTCCATCCAGTTTTCGTTAATGTCTGCCCTTATAGCTTTTTTGCTGTGGACGATGACAAGGTGGTCAAGGTGTCTTAAGAGATTCTCTTATAGGATGTTTTCGCCCGAAGTGGGATGTAAATCTTCCTGTTTCCTTTATAATTTACAGGTGAATCACAATATTGCTCAGCTGGGCGTCTTGTCATCGCTGAGTATGGTGAAGAAACGCTTGTACGGCCACGACTCTGGCGTTTCTCGCAAATAGAATTTGTCTTATTTTTAAGCGATGTGCAGGCACTTAAGCCACAAATGACTCCGCGTCAGCTGTTGCCACAGGTGCTTGCCAACAAGGTGGAGCGAGAGAGATATGAATGTTGTTTCAACGTATCTGTGATCAGCGTAGAGGTCGATTGCAGGTCATGACACAGGACCAATTATAAACTGTATTATTGAAAAATTTTCAAACCCGGACGAATTATGGTTAATCAAGAGGCATCAGACTACGTCAAGTCACGTCGTTTACCAGCACATTATATAGCATGCTTCTAGTTATTGCGATCATCGAGATAACAGATTATGTTAAGCCACCTATTTTGTTGAGTGTAGAACCCTATATTTAGCTGAATAATCTCTCATTCTTAATTTGAAAGGCAAGATTGCGTTCGACACTTCTAATCTATCTGTAAGTTAGGCAGACCAATCATGCCTCCTAAGCAGAGTGTTGTAAAGCCACCTTTGGCACCTATATGCTCTGTTTGTAATGTTAGCTATCGAAAAATTGTGAAAGCGACCAAAATCATTGACTTTCGGTAATAACACTCGCACGTTGGCGTGCGTGTGCCCTGGTGTATTTCTTGGTTACGCGCTCTGCATAACGGGATCACACAGGCCACGTGGAATTAAGCTCGCCGCTGAGATCTGCTCCACCAGGTGCCGCAACCATCTTGTTGGCTCACAATCTCTCAATGAGCTCGATCAATTAGTTGACATTACTTTTCCTGACCATTAGCAGACCCTTATTTTAGGTAATTTTATGCACCGATATCATCTGTGTCCCATGAAATCTGTTTCTCTTAGTGAAAAACGTTTTGGAAAATATTCTTTAATCCGCACGTGCTTAACACAAACAAACAAACAAAAAACTGCTACCAATAAAGCAGAGAAGGCTGACCTTTGTTACTGACACATTTACCTCATGTTGCATGCAGTAACAACGCCGAACGCACACGTACCAGTGGGTATACTGAAGTTATTAGGTGTATGGGACTTATTGGGACTTATAGGTGCCAATATCAATATGTTTCAACGTGCCCAGTTTCTCTGGCGACATTTAAAGAGTCATTTTTTGTTGAACAGTGAACGCACGGAGATAACTCTCGTTGCCACAGTTTGATTTGTGAAATGTGGCAGCCACGTAGTTAATCTGCCGAAAAAAAAAAAGGCACCCTGTGTGAGCACGTATAGTCAGCAGTATTTCGACGAGATAGCATTCATTAGGAGAAGCTTCGGCCACGTGGTGCATTCTAAGATGCCGATGCACATATGGAAGAAATAAAATGGCCAATTAAACCATTCACTGGAGTATTTTGCACAGATTTCACAGTAGTCAATACACAGCTTTTAAAGCCAGGTTCTGTTTAGTTCTTGTTGTGCCGCTGGAAGGACCCAGAAATACTGACTGGAGTATGTTTATCTCGATGCCATTTCATGTTATCTTTATATACATTAGTAATTCTTTCTTTGTAATGTTGTTTCTAGTTCTATACGCTCAACACGATTGATGCTATTTCACGTCGGTGTGTAAAAATATTGTCAAACACGACGTTAATGCGCTTTGCAATAGCTTGCCCGCTCGCGAAACCTATCACAACACAACAAGAACTAGAAAAGACAGGAATCGAGGTAATGGGCTTGTTGGAGACAGTGAATAATGGCTCCCTCGTGTAATCGAGTTCGACCCCACTGCATTGTTTCCGCCTTGTCTCGCAGCCACAGCCGCGGATTTTTTTTTTTTTTCCCCGCCGCGTATTATAATGAGACCACGGAATGACCCGCAATAGAAGTTGCGCGGAATTTAATTTCCCCCCGATGCGGAGACGGCATTCCTGAAGCCAGAAAACATTTCCGTCGTTCATCATCCGTTGCCAGCCGGAGAAAGCGATACTATGCTTCGGCATCGGGGCAGCAAGTGGAAACCACCTGCGTTGGAGATATGCCAAAGGCAATAAGACTCCCACTCATTTTTTTTTTACTTCAGAGTGCCTATAGTCTCTGCTACTATAGGCGCAATTCCCAATGTGGGAAGAAAGCCAGCCTTGATTAATTGTCTCGTCCTTGTCCGTCATTTGAGTCTCCCCCTTTTGTTGTCCGCATGACTTGCGGAGCTACGGGCACCATGCTGCGTCGAACCGCGTACCTCGGTGATTAAATCTACATCGTCATCCGGGCGCGTTCTTGAACGAGGTAGAATGCTTTGATTAGAGCCTTGAGACAATATTTTTCTAGGTTGGAGCCTCAAGATTGCGAATGCGGAAACTTGCCGTTAAAGAATGATTGCCGAGGGGCTCATAATGCAGTGAATTAAGCTTTCTGCGCAGGATTGGTCATCTCTCTCTCTCTTTCTCTCTCTCTCTCTCTCACTGAAGTTATCTTATTCACCTTCGTACGTGTTTCACAAATATTGATCGAAGTTGTTATTTCTTGTAATCGAAGGCCAGTAGTAGAACGTACAACGTAGGTCTTAAATGACAAGCAAATGGAGAAGTAGATGAAAAGGAAAATGCAGGGAGGTTCACCTGGTACAAGTAACTCGTAACTATACCCGAACAAGAAGCAAACGTTTTCACATTAAGGCCCACCTTCCCATTAACTTTTGTGAAATTGTAGGCGTACAAACAATGCAACATTTGTGCGCAGGGATGATTTCGCCTTATTTAGCCCCAGTCAAAAAAGAAAGTGATTGAAAATATCAAAATAATCTGAACGAATTGCTTATGGAAAAAATATTGCATTAATAAAAAACAACTCACTGTCAAAATAAATTTTATGAAGCAGATTGTTATCTTTACTGTTTTACTGTTGTGTTTTCAATGAGCGACTGAGCTGACAATATTTTTCAGCAAGCAAGCGGGAAATGCATTCTTTCTAGCAATAATAAGTATTTATAGTCTCTAATGACACTGCACAGATTAGTAGGCGATTTGTTGGTTTTATCTGCGATGTGGTAGTCGTTGAAGATAACGCGTTCATCAGAGGGGCCGAACCAACGTACGAATGGTCGTTGGGTGTCAGCGGGATCCGTGCTTTTTTGTGAACTATTGAGAAGTGACAAGAGCTAAATCATGAGGTGTATATTGCCACGAGAATGCCTGTGGCAATATCGTATAAGTACTGCGCGCTCTTGCCCGATAGTGGTCCAGGCCTATCGCAATTGGTGGCGGCCGTGCCGAAAAGCTTCGAATGACAGAGTACACTTAAGCGTTGAGAAGGCTTTGAATGTATTGTTGTGTGTAAGAAGAAAGACGATGACGAGGAGCGGACATGATTCGAAACGGCGCCAGCTCGCGCACCATAACGTGAAGCGCAGGGCGCGTGACCCGAGTTGTGATAGGGAAGTGAGCAACCATACGCTGGCATTGTCGACGTCGGCTTGCAAGAAGCAAGGTCGTCTCGCCGGCAAGCGCACCGGCGACGGGAGTGGCAGGACGTCCACCCAGAAGATTGTGACGCAGGCGTCCAGATAGCCCCCTACATTGACTTTAAAAGGAAGGAAGAAGAGGCGAAAGGGGGCGCATTGTCAGCCCCATACATGGACATGATAGGAATGAGGGTGGGGGCGCTGTGGCGACCCTTCACCCACACCTGGAGGGGAATGGTGTGCACGTTTATGGTAGTGGAAAGTTTGGACACGCATAGCCATTTAGTAGTCGCGTGCTTATTTCTCAATGTTACCTGTGTTTCCTGTTCGTGTTTTGAGTATCGTGCTGTTGCCTGCAATAAATGTGTTGCGGCGTTTATCACGTCTTGTCACTGTCCTTCACCCATAGCCACCGGAATCCGTGACAGGGGATGACTGCGGTTACCCCTGCATCCTGCTTCGTGTTGGGAAAGAGTTGCTGCACCGCGCTTGGCTCCGACCGACTTTCAAGTTTCAGCGAAAACATTCGTCGAAAAGCCGGTAGTGTGCGTAAGATATAGCTTTTTGCCCGTCTACAAAGTATTAGGTAATGACACTAAGATTCCAGGTTCATGCTGTTTCTTTTCTTAAAACTGGCTACCACTCTCTCTTTACCTTGTTCTCTCCTTCACCTGGACCACGAGGCTCGTCGCTCATCGTGTTCGAGCAGACAGTCTTCCGCGAATAGGGTGCACCATCTGGCGGACCCCAGCGTCTCGTAATTACCGGCGCTTCTAGAGGTCAGGCGAGCGACACTGTGGCGCAGTCTTGGTGGGATACGTTTTAATCTAGTTAGAAGCCTGTTCGGTGGAGCGCAAGTATGCGCGGCCCTCACAGGCGGACCTATTAGGCATACACGCACGTGAATACGCGTATCAGTGCGCCTGAGTGGGCACTTACGGGAGGCCTTATGAGTGGTCGCAGCCACGAGATGAGCGAACCCCGAACCGGAGTGGAAGTGCGCCCGTTTTCAAAGCCCCAATTACGAAATTTCGGATGAGGGAAACAGCAGTGGGCAATGCGGGTTTGCTATCACGTTGGGCGTTGTGGCCATGAAATCAAGCTAAACTGTCAAACGATGCGCTTGAAATACTTACTGGGTGGCTTTGTGCAAGATCGTTACTTGTGCAATCACTTTTATGAACAGAGATACCTACAAACCTGATTTTGGGTAATATTCGCCACCTTTTGTTTGACACATTTTTCGCGATCCTTTGAGAGAAACGCATATATTTACAGGAACGAAGCGGCAAGCGACGCTCGGAAACTGGCGACCAGCAAGTCCGTGCGACAGTTCTTTTTCTTCCTCCTTTTTTCGAGCTATTCCAGCGAATCGTTATGCAATACACTGAGAATTTAATCCTCCTTTAGTATTTTGATGTTATGTAGATTCACAGCAACTGCGCTCACTAAAGCAGGTAGCACAACTCAAGTGAGGCATTATATTGACTTCGGTTGCTAATGGTGGGTACCAGACGCTCCAATAATAATTATCGCCTGAACTTTATTGTCTATGTCATCATTCACTTACCCGGAAGAAAAGAAATGCATTCAGGTAGAGTCAGCTCAGGCTGTTATATGAGAATACTAATGGACTGCCATTGAAAAGAATAAGGCAGCTCATAGCCTTCATTAGCTGGCATTGGCCAGCCGTAAATAGTGCTAATGAGTGATGGCAGTACATGAGTGAATTCAGTACAACAGAGCGGCGCTCACAAATTGCGAGGAGGAGAGAGCTGCCCTTAGACATGTTCGCGCATATACAAAGTGAGTACTATATGCTTAACTGAAGGACGTGGTACTATCCACACCAACATCCGCACAAACTTCCACAGCCGGCCGTGAGACTTCCGGTCCAGTGGCGCTGGCGTGCAACCTCCCTCGGCGTTCGGCCACAACCGGCGCGCACAGGGGACCGGCGTTTTCTCGAGCTTTGACCGGGCCTCGTGCGGTGGCAAAGATGGATCATCGGACCGTAATTGCCCGAGCTTCTTTCTACCGCAGCGAGGTCGGGCCGGACGGGAGAGCCGACGCCCGCCTTCGCCCAGATCGCCCGGGATAGCGTCTTAATAACCTCGGCTTGGTCGAAACACGACTCCGGTAATGCGGACCTTGGACAAGAGCCGATTGTGAGTGTGTTGTCTATACCGCCACGATGGGTAGATCGAGGCCACCTGGTTATGTCGGAGAAACGGGTCCGTTCGGGGCCATGACTTCCCGCCGCCGCCGACGAGTGCATTGAGTGGTTGCTTTTCGCGGAGGTCTCCTTTCTCCGACGACCATCAAGAGAGAACTGCATATAGCTTGTAGAATTGTAACTGGTTGCTTAATTGTCAGCCCAATGAATGTATCCTGGCTTCGTGTATTCTCCGCTTCAGCGGGCCACCACTCTAGCCTACGGGTAACGTAGCACCTCACTCATCAAAGCATTAATTCTAGTCGGGAACAATTTCCATCGGTGTAGATCAGCGCGTCCCGAAGCGTTGAACGCTATTACTGCGTAGAGATAATCTGCTGATAAGGAGTTCGATGCTTGATGTTTTCTGACTCTGTCCCCCCGTCGCGGCGAAACAACAAAAAGCAAAAACGTATGTCAGTGTAATTCTTCTCCAATCACGTGGTGGCTGATTCCTCGAGAGGGCGTCAAAACCTGGTGTGACCTCCAGTGTGCTACAGGCTTGGGTGCGTCGTCAAATTGGGTTTCAGCGCTCATGGGTTCAGTGGATTTTGGTGTCTTTCAAGTGGGTTTTAGCGCTCTCTTTAATTGGCTGTGTCACTGTTCTTTTAGTATAACAACGGAAGTGCACTGCCAACTATATAAGATGGAGTAGAGGCTGTCGTAAGGTATGTTTCATGTTACAAGATGAATTCATACCAACTGGCCCAATAAAACTGTTTATTGAGTTACATTTCTAGTTCGGTGGTCTCATCAACAAATAAGCGCTTGTGTTGTGTGTTCCGTGTAATAGTTGCTGCGCTTCCTACCAAGATGGATCATGTTAAAAAGTTGTGATGCCAAGGAAGGACAAGAAAAACAAGAATGATGGCAGGAGGTTAACCAGAAACATGCCTGGTTTGCCACCCTACGTTGGGGAAATGGGAAGGAGGAGTATAAAGATGACAAAAAGAGTAAACGAAGAGAAAGAAACCGAAAAGGTGTCGGTGAATGAACTGACGAGTAAGTAGCGGTTGCTCTACACAAACGTTAAAGGCGCTCGCATAGGCCAAAGTGTAACAAAGAAAGCGAAGCGCATAGATCCTGCTACCTCTGATGTACTAGTTTCCTGCGATTGGTTCGCATACCAAAAACCATTTGTGGGCACCAGTTTCAGTAGAAGAAATAGTTGCCCCAGAATGGTTTTTGGTAATGTTGGTGTTGGGCCCTTGGCCAGACACCAACAGTGCAACTCCGGTCACGAAGAGCAGTTATAACCTTTTGGAAACAACTGGATTATATGCGCGGCTATGAAATGTGTCTCAGCTAGAAAGAACACTACATACTCACCTCTCTATCTCACCATCGTTATCCATTAATCTTTCTTTTCCTCTTTCCCTTCCCCCAGTGTAGAGAGGCAGGCTAGAGCAAGCTATCGCTCAGGCCGACCTCTCTGCCTTTCTGTAAATAACCTTACCTCTCTCTCTCTCTCTAGGCAACCAGCTTTCCGAACTTCCCGACCTTCGATTATCACACAAGTTTTCGTCAGCGACATCTGAAATATTTAGTGGCTGTTTTGAAGCGTTTAAAGCTATCTACGATAATTATGGGACACGACCCGGCGTAGCCTGTATGGATAGCAAGCCTGACCTTACAAAAATGACGAAATGCTCCAGTGTATTGCAGAAACTGTGATATGCATCAGCGCAGGGTCACAACATCATAGAAGGATCCGTGGCTTGGTAAGTTAGTTGGTACATTTATTTATATTTTGAGTATGTGTAAATCAATTGAAACGAAGGAAAGAAAAGACAAATGAACCACATAGACTGCCACTGATTTCCGATGTATTTACTGAAAAGCATGAAGCCCACTTTTAAACATGCACTTTTAATCAAGACTGAGCCCCAAATTATTGCATCTCTTTGTCACTTCGATACGCATTTCACGTACTTACACACTTGATACCAGAATTCCCATTGTGAGCTGGCTTTATTATCTTCGTTCAGTCTTTGTTCTTGCGCATTTTGACAAATATTGTGTGGTAAAAGTGCGGTATGCCTTTACACTTGTTAAACTTATCTGCACGTTGTCCGCCTGAACTGTTCTAACAAACATCGTGCATTTTACATACATATTCACAGCTTCATACTCCAATAGATACCCAGCCACATTCCAACAATGAAGAAAGAAAAGGTAGACAGACTCGACAAGAAAAGCCTTGATCGGATGAGACTGCGCAATCTCTATGCGGCTATGCCTACAGTACACGACAGATATTCGAAACGTTACGACGCAAGGAGTTAACCGCTGTTCTATGGAGTGGTGGTTTAGTAGTACTAAGGTGAAGCAAGCATTACGAAATGAAGTGTATCCACAAAAAAATAATCAGTAGTTGCACATATCCAACCACACATAGAGAGCGTTACTTCACAGACTTCGACTAGTAATAGCGTACACAGACATTTTCCAGCACAAAATACACCACTTCATCTCGCCGTATAACTGCCTCGGTCATTCGTCTAAGAATCTTCACCGAACTCTTCTGAAATGCGCAAGTCAAAGGAAAACGTTAGGGGAAAAGCTAGCGTGTCTGGATAGATACCTCTTGAAATTACAAAATTATTTTGACCGTTGCTTGAATAGCATCTTCTGCGTAAAGCGAACATCTTCCTAAAACACCTCTTAGTCGACATTGAACTAAATAAATACATGTGATGAGCAGATAATGTGGAACTATTATACGAAGTGATGTGTTCGTTAGTATGCTAGAAATGTGTGCATGTGAACTTCTAATGCAATGGGAACTTCAAATTAGCATGTGTAATTTTTTACTTCTTTCAGCTTGCTCAAGTTTCTTTCTCATTTTTGTTTTTTCAGTTACCACATCTGATCATTTTCACTGCAGAACCTTTAGAAGTGGTGCAGTAGAAGAGATATAAAGCTTCACCTCCCCATGGCAATACAAGTTGAAACAGAACTGTGAAACAGGGGATTAAAACCACATTATTCGGCAAATAATCTTATGCAAGCTATCTTTAAATTATGTATATATATATATATTGTCAAGAGAGGAAACGATAGGCAGGAACTCGAAGTGGAGGACTGTTTACTCAGCCACAGCTGCCATTCACTTCTTCGCTCTCGTCTTCTGCCACCAACACAGCGTGGCATTACCCTCTCCCCAAGAAAAAAAAGAAGAAGAAGAAGCATCGCATGAATACCACGGCTCCGAAAAACAACAAAAAGTAGTCAGAAATGTCTGTTTCCTTTGAAAAGAAAAGGACGAGATGAAAAATAAAGAAGCAAGAAAGTAATGCACAATTGTCTTGAAGGCTATTGCCACATCACAAAGTTCTTGACTTGCAGTCAACGCGAATAGTACGGCTTCATTCTGGAGACGTGAACCACATCCGAGGAGCGTAGTCTGCGATAACGGTGTGACGTGTCTGCAGGGACAACTTCGTAGTTCACTTCGCCGAGGCGATGAAGAACTCGGTAGGGTCCGAAGTACCGACATAACAATTTTTCTGAGCGTCCCCGTTGACGTACAGGAGTGCAAACCCAGACTAGGTCACCGGGTTCGTATATTACTGCTCTGTTGTGGGTGTTGTATCGGCGAGCATCTTGATTTTGCCGCGATAAAATGCGAAAACGCGCCAGCTGCCAGGCGTCTTCAGCACGCTGAACAAATACATCTGCGCCCGGGGTAATCGTGTCCGGCAGAGTTGGTTGCAGCATGGTGTCAAGCATTGTGGTGACGTCGCGGCCGTAAACCAGACGAAAAGGAGCAAAGCCGGTGGTTTCCCGCAAAGCCGTATTGTAGGCAAATGTTATATACGGGAGGATTTCATCCCAATTCTTCTGATCCTTGGCGGCATACATCGAAAGCATATCTGCAATCGTTTTGTTAAAGCGTTCGGTTAACCCGTTAGTCTGCGGGTGGTACGCAGTTGCTGTTCGGTGCGACGTGCCGCTGAGCAACAGGATCTGTCGGAGCAACTGTGTCGTAAAAGCAGTACCACGATCTGTGATGACTACAGCGGCAGCACCGTGGCGGAGAACGATGTTCTTGATGAAAAAGTCAGCCACCTCGGAAGCAGTTGCTCGCTGGGCGGCTTGTGTTTCGCAGTATCTAGTGAAGTAGTCGGTGACAACCACAATCCAGCAGTTACCAGCCGTAGACTTCGGAAATGGGCCGAGTAAATTCATCCCGACCTTTTCAAAAAGTGCGTGAGGGGGTCGCAAAGGCTGAAGCAGACCAGCTGGTTTCGTCGTTGGAGTTTTGCGGCGCTGGCAGGCTGTGCATGTCTTGACGTACTGCCGGACGGTTTTCGTAAGTTTCCGCCAGTAGTATTTGTCTTTGATCCGCGCCAGAGTATGCGCGAAGCCAAGATGCCCTGACGATGGCTCGTCGTGACAAGCACGCAAAATATCATCGCGGAGAGCAGAAGGAACGACGAGGAGGTAAACAGTTTTCGTTGAATGAAAGTTGCGCTTGTAGAGGATGCCTTGGCGTAGACAGAAAGATGACAAATCACGCATGAATTGACGTGGGGGTTGTAGGTAACGTCCTTCAAGGTATTCGATCTGTGGTTGGAATTCTAAGTCTTCGCGTTGCTGCTCAGCCACGTTTAATGATGCGAGAATTGCAAGGCAGCTGAAGTCTTCATCGTTGTCTTCTTCAGTGACCTCGACGGGTGCGCGGGAAAGACAGTCAGCGTCGGTGTGTTTCTGACAAGACTTGTAAACCATCGTTATATCGAATTCTTGTAACCGAAGGCTCCATCTTGCGAGACGACCCGAAGGATCTTTCAGATTCGCTAGCCAGCAGAGAAAGTGGTGGTCACTGACGATTCGGAAGGGGCATCCGTACAAGTAGGGCCTGAATTTCGTTATGGCCCATACAACCGCCAGACATTCTTTTTCAGTCGTCGAGTAGTTCTTCTCCGCAGATGACAACGTGCGGCTAGCGTAGGCGATGACGCGTTCCACGCCATCTTGATATTGCACGAGAATAGCTCTGAGGCCAAGTTTGCTCGCGTCAGTGCGGACTTCTGTGTCTGCTTCGGTGTCGAAGTGACCTAGGATCGGTGGCGTTTGTAGGCGTTGTTGAAGGTCGCGGAAAGCGCCGGATTGTTCGGGGCCCCAGACGAAGGCGACGTCATCCTTGACGAGTTGTTGTAGAGGGTTGGCGATTTTCGAAAAGTTCGCTACGAAGCGGCGGTAATAAGCACAAAGTCCCAGAAAGTGGCTTACATCATGCTTTGTTTTCGATATCGGGAACAAAGCAACTGCCATAGCCTTGTCAGGATCGGGGCGAACACCACTGCTGCTGACAATGTGGCCAAGGAATTTCAGTTCCTCATATCTAAAATAACACTTTTCCGGTTTCAGAGAGAGACCGGCAGTGCGAATAGCCAGAAGAACCACCTCAAGCCACTCAATGTGCTGTTGAAAAGTCGTAGAAAAAACAACTACGTCGTCTAAATACACTAAACAGGAGTACCACTTCAATCCACATAAAACTTTGTCCATCATTCGTTCGAACGCGGCTGGAACCAGTCTGTCGCGAGAGGAAACGATAGGCAGGAACTCGAAGTGGAGGACTGTTTACTCAGCCACAGCTGCCATTCACTTCTTCGCTCTCGTCTTCTGCCACCAACACAGCGTGGCAATATATATATATATATATATTATATATATATATATATATATATATATATATTGTGTGTATGATGAGTTATTTGCACTATAGTCATGTCATGAGTAGTAAAACGACGTGTCTTATCAGAGAAACTAATAGAGAAACATATATTTCAGTAGACATTTATTGATTGAAATATGGGAATACTACATGTGTTTAGTATACACAAGGAGGATCCAAAGTCGAATACTGCATTAATAGCTCCTGTTAAAGGCAGATTATGGTAACACACAGTGTTTGAACAGTATCACTTTTCTCCAATATAATTGAACAACACTAAACTGGCTTGCTGTAGAACTGTACAAAAACATAAAAAAAGTGAAATGAGACAGTACACCTAAGTATGTGTGATTTGTGGAAGATACTCTGCCTTTAAATTCGTGTAAGTGTCTAGCATTTTTACAGAAGTTGGTTATGTACCCAATATCAATATCGTGGAAAATTCAGCAGTCTGTTTACTATGAAGAGTGTGTATGTAAGTGAAATAACGTTGTTGTGTGCAAATTTCATATTAATGTGAGCAATCAGGTCAGACGATGAGAAGGAGGTTGGAGGTAGTCCTTCTAAGATGTTTAGAAAAAGAGGTTAGCGGTTCAGAGCACTGGTTACTCTACTATGGGAGAGCGTGGAGTCGTCTCGGGGGCCTCACACTTGATTAGGCCAAGCTGACAAAAGTTGTGGCGTGAACGAGTTCACAACATCGTAAGCACAATCACCAGCACTTGGAGCAGGACTCCTGTTGGTACCGTGTTCAGCAGTCCCCCTGCCACTCTATGAAGCGAACGTCTACGGTGAGCAGGGGGTATTTATCTACCGTAACAAAACTGTGGAGTGTTTGTAACGATTCTCGCGAATTTGTTCTGTATTACTTGAAAGGGTCCCAAGTGAGCGCTATATGTTTTACCCTAGCACATTATGTCATAATTAATATGGGAATGAACGAATGAGCAGAGTGGTGACATTAGTGGGGCACTTGTAAAGTAGGAACCACTTTTTTTTTTAATTCAACCTCAAGTACCATGAAAGATTTTATTTTCGGCGTAAGGAATATCAATTTTGAAGTTCAAGCTGTAGAGTCAAAAGAAATTTCAAGGAGACATAGGGACTGCGAAAGATTGAGTGAGAGCCGATAGTTGAAGAAAGGAATGCTGAACATTTGTGATAAGATGAAATTAGTACAGCTTTAGGCCTATAATTGCATTACCAGTTATTAAGTTAGTACTGTTCGTATTATGTCCTTATATGGCGCATAGTACGAGTGGTAGGCTTCATAGGCCGGTCTCTGATGGGAATTATTTGTTCCCGAAGTTGTTGGCAACCCATAGACCGTCCATCAGACGTCTCTCTTTTTCTTTCTCTGCCCTCCTCCTACTCCGCGTGCCTCATAATAATATCGTCGTTTCTGTGTGTGAAACCCCGGATGCTAAGAACCTTAGATTCCTTATCAAACCCTAAGAATGACTGTTGTCAACATCGGCAATGGCGGCGTAAACAAAAAATAATTAACACCAGGTCTGCGCGCAACGCGCAGCACAGCCACAGTGAAAGCTGGAAGAGCGGCCTGTCAGAGCCTCTTTTAATCAATTTTTGCGTAACTGCTACAAGTAAACTTTCAGGCTAGCTACTATGCCCTAAATCATCATAATTTTTGTGTAGTAAGGTGGCATTCATTATGCCATTCTTCGTCTTTTTCCGGAGGGGTGTGGTACCCGCTACATTTTTTCAAGAAATTTTGTGCAATTTTTTTATGCTGTGGCCGATGACAATGAAGAATTAATTCTAGCGCA